>JZLH01S0090831.1:0-15616 GCA_001188425.1 Eucidaris tribuloides | reverse complement strand
ACATGTGTTATACCTCCTCTGAAAGAACAGACTCGGCTCTTTCAGATGAGGTATAACTCATAAAACCTTTTTTTGTCTTTGGTTTTTTTTTAACTATTAATTATTTTTTATTATATTTTACATTATAGCATCCAAAGGGTTAAAAAGATTATATGAGTAATACCTCATGTGATAGAACAGCGTCTGCTCTTTCAGATGAGGTATAACACATGTAACCTTCAAGCCTTTTTAACCCTTTGGATGCTATAATGTAAAATTTTGGGGGGTCCCCCCGAGATTTTTCATTAATTAATTTTAAAAAAAACTAAAAACATTCACAATCTATTATTGCAGGGTTATGACTTTGGGGCATAAAGCTTTCAAATAACAAAAAAATCCCCAAAACAAAACTTGGGCTATAACTCTAAAAGGGGAATAAATCCCAAACAGCTTTTTGCATTCAGAGAACGGATAACAATAAGAGAAGAAAATGGTGAAAGTTTGAGAAAAAAATTGGCTGAACCGTTCAAGAATTATAAATGTTCAAAGCTTATTTAATCCCTATTGCGGAAAATTCTGAATTTGGCAACTTTGCCGCTTTTTGAGATGAAAGTGTGGAGAACTCCACTTTGTGCACACATTTTCACAATGTACGTTTTTCTGAAAATGTCGACTGAGAAGGTGATCTTTTTTTCAGGAAAACATGAAGAATCCTTTTTGCTGGGACATATACTTGTATTGCAGGCAAAATGAAATCGGATATTTCGTTAAAAAAAAATAAGTGAAAATTTGTGTACAAAACCAATTGGGAGTTCTCACACTTTCCTCTCAAACAATTAAACAACTTGTTCTTTCATTCTTTTTTTAGAAGAGGAACGTGCCTCACACATTCATTCTTGAAACTGGTAGATTAAATACATTGATATCATTGTCAAAATGTGAGATTTTATCAGATAATGTATGACATAAGGATAGCATGCGTATTTTCCGTTTATTTCTGGCTGAATTTGTCATGCTCCAAACTCAATCACAAAATTCATTCTAACTCAGAACAGTTGACAATACTAATACCGATTACATCGCCAGAAAATTCATACGTTTACCTTCAACCTTTGTACAGAACACCTTGTATCCAACATGCGCGTGCATTCTGTGATAGCTATTCGATCTTCACACTAATTCTAAAATTGTCTCAATGTGGCAGTGGCTTAAAAAAAGTTTGACCGGTTGAATTTGGCATGATTATTATATAAACCAATTTGTTATCAATAGTGCGGAGTTCACCGATATGGCGGGGGGAGAGGGGTGAATCGAGGTCCCAGTCATTGTAATTTTCGTTATGAAAATTAAGCTGCTTTCGGTGGCTACTAGAGAGCTGTTGGTTGTATAAACACAATTGGTAATAATGGTACAGGTACTCTACCAGGGACACAAACGACGACGACGACGACGACGACGACGACGACGATGATGATGATAATGATGATGATGATGATTATCAGTAGTAGTAGTAGTAGTAGTAGTAGGAGGAGGAGGAGGAGGAGTAGGAGTAGGAGTAGGAGTAGGAGTAGGAGTAGTAGTAGTAGTAGTAGTAGTAGTATGTAAATGTGTATGCATCAAGCACATCAGGAGCTCTTGCAGCGCATTACAATATAGTTTAAAGGCAGTGGATCTCATTTGCAAACATCCCCGCAGACCAGGAATAGATAACCCGGCCCTTAAGCTATTGATGAAGGGCATGTCTGTGAAATCTGGGGGTCAGTAATTACCTAGAATTTGAAAAATGTGAAAGAAAACAGATAGCCGTTTAGTGTACGTTCAATGGTAGGATTTTTTTCTCTCGCGAGAAAAAAAATCAACTTGAGTCTAACGGTCACTATAATTCCACTAAAACTGAGTCTCTAGCTCCTATATTTTGCTAAAGGCTCCCAGAGGGCATTTTCTCAAATGCCATTGTATTTACAGAATGTTAACTTTAAGGCATGCAAAAGAGATTTGATTTAATTTTATTTCATTTTATTTTTCACTTCCATCACATGTATAAACAAGTACATCGACATAAATATGAACATACTATAATCACATGTACAACATTAAAATAATAATAATAATCAAAATTGAGTTAAGCAAAGCAAACAAGACATATATGCGTGCACACTATGTGATTACCTTTAACATAAACAAAGTAAAATTGAACCAAAAATGTAAGTAGACAACCAGAATAATACGGTCGATGGAAATGGAGGGTCCTCTAAAAAGCTGAGCTTGGATTTTGAGGAACCCTCAAAAACAAAACAAAAAGAAAATTGTCATCATGTAATATAGTTTCTACGTCAACAAAACAAAAACAAAAAGGGAAAAAAGTAGGTAAAATAACTTCAAAGGTCACCGCATATAGGGGTAACAATGATTAAGCCATAAACTTAATTTAAAAAAAACTAGATATATATCAATCTTTCTCTTTGGCATTTACATCATTTAATGGATTACTCATGTATAAAAAAATATATATATGTATTTTATGATGAAAACAAATTACAAACGTCTACCCCATCATACGGAGACCACCGATACGTATGAATTATTTGAATAGATATTTACAATATTTACAATTAGGCTGCATGCTTTTGGAATTTATTAATCCTGACACGGTGCTTTTAATAGATTTTGTGCTTTATAATTGTTATTTTGTTAGTAGTAGTAGTAGCAGTTGTTGTTGTTGTTGTTGTTGTTGTTGTTGTTGTTGTTGTTGTTGTTGTTGTTGTTGTTGTTGTTGTTGTTGTTGTTGTTGTTGTTGTCATCGTCGTCGTCGACGTGGTCACAAACTTACGATTTTTAAACGTTCCAATGTCCCATACAGTACTTCCACATTTGGAATGCTGTAAACATGTACCTCCGTAATACTAGATTGGCATATCAATTACTAAAGTATGTACATCATTACATTGATACCCTGGGACGAACATATACCAGCACAACAAGAAGCATAGGTCGATTTCCTCCTGTGCATTCAGCCAGGTCTGTTAAGGCCTCCGCACACTACACGACTTTCGTAGTACGACTGCACCGACTTGGATCCGAAATAAAAGACAAAGCTAATATTTCGTACACGCTGATTGTGTACGAATTATAAGCTTTGTTTTTTTTTATTTCGGATCCAAGTCGGTGCAGTCGTACGACAAATGCCGTGTAGTGTGCGGAGGCCTTTAAGGCATCGGAATGTAAGTTGTATTCATCAGGGCATAGATACTATCAGGGCATAGAACTTCAGGTAACAGCCGTTTAGATTACACAATGTTATGTAGCATACTCATAAGCTTCCAAATGTTGATAATAACATCAACTTTTGATTTTATCGAAAATATGATATTTGGTTCATTTTGTGTTTCAATTTACAAATGCTAAGTTAATTGAAAAAAAAGATAAAACTACATTGGTTTTACTGTTAATGAAAATCTGAAATGCTAACAATAAGGTCATTTTATACATGTAAAGGCAAAAGAGTTATGTGATAAAGAATGCAAAGTGTGATGCAATTCGCATAAAATTCATTGCACCCTTCAAATAGCTATCATTTTGTGGTATTACACATTTCCTTCTAGCATCATACCGGCCAAAAAGCAAACACAAATCTTACCTTTGAAGCTTGATTCTTCATGTTTTTACTTCTGAAAATAACCCGAATTAAAGGCAGGAAATCTCTTGTGCACCCATCCAACAGCACCACAAACGTAAATCATGTCCGTAGACAATTTATTTAAGTTGTGTCTGAGAATCTGGAGATCAGTGATTACCTAGAATTTGAGAAATACAGCAAATGGTGAAGGTCAGTTAGGCCTAAAAAAAAATGTATTGGAGTAACAGCTCATTGAAAATAGGGTAGATAGTGTGTTTTTGTTTTTTTGTTTTTATGGGCCACTATCAGCGCCCAATGCTTTCACTTAATGAACTACAAGCCTACAATCGGCCTATTCGGAAGCCGCTTTTTCTTGCAATAGTTCACCAATGACATAATTAAAGTCAAACTTGCGAGGGACACTTAAAGTAATTTTCGGCCCAATTGTGCCCGTTACCTGTATTGCGTAAACAGCTCAATCATCGCTAGCTCCATGTAGTTAGCGCGGGTAGAGGCTATAAACTACGTTGTACGGGCGCATACGGCGAGAAATTCGCCGTTCTGTCCGCAACACTTCCCGGCTTTCAATTCGATCGCAAAGTCAGCACGATATGCAATATCGATAATATCGATATCAATATAAAGAAAGGAAAAAAAGGCGGGTCGGGGATATTTTTAGGGTCGGGCGGGTTATGCCAATACAACATTTTTTTTTAGGCCTTAGACCCCGTAAGACGCTCACTGAAGACAGTGCAGTAGTACTATCCTAGTAATCATGCATTGGTCTATGAATAATACTCTAAATGAAATTTATACATAGAATGTGTCATGTTCATGATTACATTATTGAACTCACTGTAAATAAATTTCACATATCGTACATTATGAACACAAAAGTATTGTGGTCAAGGCCACGTAAATGGATTTATAGACCGATCAAAGGTTTAAACGGGCGAAACTTTCTGGTGAGAAATGAGAATATACAACCCTTAGTTCTCTGACAAACTATTTCTTCATTGACTTTTTCATTGATTCTATATGACAACTTGTTTGCAGTTTATTTCGAATTTTGTTTTTACGAACAAGACTCTTATCCATCAGTATATTGGTCAAACTTTCTCCAAAAACATGCTGTAAACATAGGTCGACATTGCGTTTCTAGTAGTCTTTTTTTACTGAAACTTCGCAACCGTTTTCCATGGTCATTTCGTACATGTATATAACAGTAATATGTATCTGTTTCCGCAAATGTGGCTGTGTTCGCGCACGTGTGTCCATGTTAATATGTAAAAAAAAAAAGTACATTAATTTTTTTACTTGGCTTGTAGACTGAGCATGGAAAGACTTGCATTTCTCTTGAAAAAATTCAAGTCAGTGGATCTGTTTTGTGGAATCAAGATCCTTTCATTACAAAAAATGTTCTTGTCACTCAATTCTTTCAATAATGACAGGAAACCCATCCTTCGTGGACTAAAAATGTGTACACATGTCAACCTATATTTATACTATATATATTATTTTAATAATCATTATTGAATACTCACTTATTCCCATTGCCGTTATCAATAATGCCCCCCCCCCCCATGACAAAAGGGTATAACTGATTTTTTTTCTCCAAAACTGAGTTATATAGGGTAGGAGACTCAGTACATTATGTCAAACATGCAGAACAAAAAAAATATTAATTAGAAGTGTCCCTTTGTTTCACAATCTGCTTGTTGAAAGAACACAACATCAAAATCTTCATGTAAACCCCATGACAAAAGGGCATAACGGCACAGTTCACTTGTGCACTCAACCTGAGCCACTTGAACACTGTAACAACTACCCACCTGTTCTTATGAATACATTTCCAACACCAAAATGCAATATGCATATATTAGTTGTTCCTATGTATGGCAAGCCTCCAGCAAGCTGTCAGGTTGCCAAAAG
This sequence comes from Eucidaris tribuloides, assembly GCA_001188425.1. NCBI lineage: Eukaryota > Metazoa > Echinodermata > Echinoidea > Cidaroida > Cidaridae > Eucidaris > Eucidaris tribuloides. Next base: position 10,089 of record JZLH01S0090831.1, on the reverse strand, counting down.
CATCCTTTGTCAAACAGAATAGTATGCATACAATTTATTATGAAACTGTTCTTAAGGCAACATATGCACTGGTATGGCTTCCAGACATTTAAATTAATCCGTCTTTATACTTATAAGGAAACTACTATCTTCGTCCACCTGCTTCGAATAATACAAGAGTGGTGATTTAAGGCCAAGTAAGTATCTTTGCAGGTATAACAGACGGAGGGTGAGTGTACTATGGACGTCAAAAATCGGAATGGTCTCGAACTGAGACTGCATATGCCCAGCAGTAACTACACTGCAACACACACACACACACACACACACACACACACACACACACACACACACACACACACCACACCACACACACACCGACACACCACACACACGCACGGACACACACACACAGGACACACACCTGATTCACGCGTATTCTGGCTGGATAATCGAGGACTTCATTTAACGAATAGGGTTATGATAACAGATAACGGCGCGACTGCGGTGTGTTAGTAGGGAACTATAATTCCCATCGGAGGACCCATACGTACATTACCGCTTGACTCAGGACCTGTACCGACACTTAACCGTAACTGAAGACGCCTACCCCTAATGGAAGTACAGTTATTGCTGCCTATTTTCCAGTCGTTCGAAGCGAGGACGTCCTCCCCCGGTTCGGTGTGTGGTCCTCGCAATTGTCCACACGCGTCAGTGCACACACACACACACACACACACACACACACACACACACACACACACACACACAAATTGACATATCTGAAAAAGAAAGCATATTTTGCATTTCTGACTTCAGAAATTAAATCAGCACAAACTTTCAGTCTAGAAAACATATATTTTTTTGAAAATATAAAGTTCATAGATTTCAGTAAAGATAAGCAGGAAAGCCTTTAATTGTGAGTATAAATCTGCTATTACAAGTATAGAAATACTGCCATATACCCAACAATTGCAATTCGGTCTTATTATTCTTTCGTTGGACTTGGCACTCGCACCCGATCCGAGTCGCGGAAATAAAATTCACGGGAAACAACAACTTAGAGTAGACTTTGCATCCAGAAGGTTAGTAGCAATTTAACAAAGAAAATCCTTCGCCAGGGTGTAAAAAGGACACGGAAACGCGCCCCCGGGAATCTTACCATTTTAGAACCATGTAACGCCTACATGTACTGGTCCACGCGCCGTATTCGGTGCGTGTGACTGCGAATCTTTCGGCAGTGGACCAAATTAAACGCATTTTCGGGTCAATGTGCCAAGGAAAATTGGCTCTGAGGTAAAGTCGGAGCAAAGACTTGACCCAAATCTGGTATCAACTTAAATCTTAGACATGAGAGAAAATGATGGTGATAAAATGGAACATTTCTTCTGGATTATATTTAAAAAAAGCCGAGGAAAATTTGTCCATTATTTAGTAAATTACTCTATCATATTTTATGAAGATTGCGTTTCTATCTATTTTCAACCAATTCATGCACTAAAAGGACCTATCAGGAGTATGTGAGAGCAATTTCATAATAATAACTTCAAAATTCTACGTAAAATTGAAAGATTTATAAAATAAGTCACTTTTGCAATAAAATTGGGAATATGTAAGAGATTGCAGTTTAAAGGATTAAATTTACCCCTTTAATGTGCATACCAGAATAAGATGTTTTACTGAGGTATTCTTCAATATATTATCTTTCAACTGGGCATGAAAAAAAAATGAAAAAAAAAAACACTTTTGATCCTCCTTGGCCCACTGTGGAGCGGAGCAACATGGGGGTCTGGGGTGGGCGACCACCCCCTTTTTTATCATTAAAGCCCAAGTTTAGTTTGGGGGATTTTTTGTTATTTGAAAGCTTTATGCCCCAAAGTCAGACTCGGCTCTTTCAGATGAGGTATAATTCATATAACCTTTTTTGTCTTTGATTTTTTTTCTTAAATTAATTAATGAAAAAATGTCGGGGGGGGGATCCCCGACATTTTTGACTATATTTTACATTATAGCACCCAAAGGGTTGAAAAGGTTATATGAGTAATACCTCATCTGAAAGAGCTGCGTCTGCTCTTTCAGATGAGGTATAACACATGTAACTTTAACGCCCTTTTAACCATTTAGATGCTATAATGTAAAATTTTGGGGGGTCCCCCGAGATTTTTCATCAATTAATTTAAACCAAAAAACTAAAGACATTCAGAATCTATTATTGCAGGGTTGACTTTGGGGCACAAAGCTTTTATTGTTACTATTACTGTTACCTTTCATTGTTGCTTTTAGTATATGACTGTGTCAGTTACATGGCATCAGCTGGTCAAATTGTAAATTTCATATTTGATGATTTCATGTGTTATCTTTAGTGCAAGATTTTGAAACTTGTGTGTACCAGTACAGAAGAAGCCATGTTCTATGTACACCTCTCTACATTATATTGTACTTCACTGTGTAGCTTTTGTGTATTGTTCACTTCAATGAACTTGAATGCCTGCACTCAAGTCAAGCACAATGTGCCTTTTCATCTTGGACTATTCATCATTCTGTGCTACATTGTTATTTCAAATTCCCCATGGCAAAACAAAAATCACTCTCGGGGACCGTGCATTTGCCATTGCCGCCCCAAAACTGTGGAATAGCTTGCCCACTGAAATTCGTAGCTCACCCTCCCAAAATGTCTTCAAATGTAAGTTAAAATCGTAGTTGTTCTGTTAATTATATATATATGTATTTGAATAGAATTAAGTAAACAGGAGTTCTGAAACATCGCAGCTGAATGTGAGTGCAGCTCATTTCAACTTTGTAATAATATGTTCTTCATGGGTAATTAATCCATATTTGTAAGAAATCGGCACTTTAAACTAGGCAGCTCAAGGGGGGGGGGGGTTATAAGCCCTCTAACACCCACCCCTGTAGATCCGCTGCTTCTGCTACTTATACAGGGTGGCCCAGAAAGAATGCTACGAGTATGGTCGCTAAATTTCTTCGACATTATCGGCAAAATGTCATTAATTTTTATTTCGTTGCTCCGAACATTCTTTTTCCAATAAAATGATACCAAGATCATTGATTTTGAGTAAGGCGTTTTGATTCTAGGGCCATTTTTCGGAAGCAATGTAATTTCTCAAATTTGCCAATTTTTCAACAGTGGCGGTCATCGTAACGCCGAGATATTGTGGCATCCTGCTTGCCATACCGGACAAACTGCGATGACAATGGAAACATAGCTCGCATCGTCTTCCTTATGAAAGCAAAGGCATTCCAGCCCTTTTATCATTGCGGTTTGTCAGCTGTTTTTCCGGTATATATGGCAAGCAGGATGCCAGAATAACTCGGCGTTCCGATGATCGCAGCTGTTGAAAAATTGACAAATTTGGAAATTGCATTGCTTCCGAAAAATGGCCCTAGAATCAAAACGCCTTACTCAAAATCAATGATCTTGGTATCATTATACTGGAAAAAAGAATGTTCTAGCCAACGAAAATTAATGGCATTTTGCCGATAATGTTGAAGAAATTAGCGATCATACTCGTAGCATTCTTTCTGGGCCACCCTGTATAATGGTAATGTATGCGCGAAGCGAACGAGTGCTTCAGACATCAATAGATTTTCAAGTCCAAGAAAGTTGAATTTCTACAACCAAAACGAAGCCTTCTGATGTTCTGATATTATTGATATCAGCACTCATCAGTAGGTCCTACTGTAATTTAATGGAAACACACAAGCATAATCATGCAATAAGTTTTGTTACTCAACATTGATTGGGAAGAATATTTTGCAAAGCCTACGCGAATAGGAACATGTGTGCAAGTTAAAGGCAATTTGTGGCTTTTGATAAGGCTGGCGAACAAGGAACGGGCCGAAGAGCAAAATATTTCCATCCACTTTACATGGTGGAGCTAGTGTGCCCTGGTAGCAAATAGCGTTCTATTCTCTTTTCCAAACTGATGTTTTCCTAAAATCACGTTGCTGAAATGTAGAATCTTTGAACAGTTTAATGCGAGCGAGCTTGAAAAAAAAATACATTGAAAAAATGCAATTTTTCTTTCAATATTTTTACTGTTTTTGAGATATTTCGTCGGTACAAAATTCTTTTTTGTCGGTCCGCATGTACCGACGGAGTCCTTCGTGTACCGCCGATATTCCGAAAAAGCATTATTTGGGGGGGGGGGGAGGGGGAGGCAACTGCTCTACAGGAAAACATAATTTACGGCTTTCTAACTGGCTGAGAAAGAAAATGGCAGATTACGTCGAAGCCATGCAGGCAAGTGTATTGTCAAGCGACTTACGGGGAAACGATTACCATCCTTCAACGCTACACGCTCTCGGGCCACATTCTCGAAGAACATCAACGTAAATGCTTGAGAGTCACGTCGGATATGAAATTGAACTGCGAGAATTGATTATTCTGAAGAAATCTAAGTAATTCCCATATCCATGTAAAAGCACGTGCTTAACATAAACGCTTAATTCGTCCCCACACCCAGTAATGCAGCTCCGTATGATCCCCCACACAATTTTTTCTCATCACACGCTATATATCATTCGTATGTCTTCCGCATCTCATATTTTCACACGCGGACATACTCAGCACGGAAGGGCGCGTGTCCAGAGTGAACATAGAGTTACATTATGTGAATCACACGCGAGGAATGATGTTCGGGTCATACTTCGGGTCAACGCAATGAACTGTGGGGGATTTTTCTGGGTTCACATAGAGTGTAACCCTATGGACGTAAACAATCCTTTCAGCTTAGGTACGCCCGGAAACAGTCTTCCTGCGTGTGTTTCTACCGAGAATGTACTCTGAAATCATCCGAAAGTTGTTAGTGAGCGACGGGTTGGCGTATCGCTCGGAAATTCATCACTTTAATGTGTTTCTGCTGGGTACTACATGAAATCGCACGGCACTACACAGTAAACATTCGCCAGTAAAGCTCGCTAAAAATTAAACATGATAAAATCGAGGCTGTCCAGCATGTCCAGTGCTGATTGCAGAGACTGCATGGTAAATATAATGTGTTATTTACGTCGTGCATGACGTCTTTTTTTACGTCGTGAGCGTACGTAAATGAGACGTAAAATTTCACCCGTGCATAATGTCAAATTGATGTCGTATTTTGACGTCACTTTGACCACTTATCGGTCAGAAAAAGTGGGAGGATGTCATACACTCTTAAAAATGTGGGGCAACATACTGTCCACACAGCAATTGGTTGAAACTTTATCCAATTCTGGGTAGTTTTCAACCAATAATGTGTGCTTTGGGTGAGAACTACCCATTATTGGTTTAAAATTACCCAGAGTTGGATAAATATTTTAACCAATTATTGTGTGGACAGTATGTTGCCCAACATTTTAAGAGTGTAAGAACGTCATGGTTTCACGTAAGTTTGACGTCTTATTGGACAGAAAAAAGACGTTTTTAAGACATTTTAGCCAGTTACATGTCTAAAAGCACTAACATCGATTTTTAAATACAACATGGGCCTAGTTATAATTAGTGTTACAAAATCATCCAAGAGCTATACAATACATATGGCATAGCTTGTAGGTGATACTTAACTTGAGTAATGATTACTAATTTCACCCTCTGCAGTTGTCTCCTTATAGAACTTCAAAACTACTGATTTTGTTAATAAGAAAATATTGTGTATTACCATGGAAAATTAACCTATTACTAATTTTTATCAGGGTTATTTCTAATTTCGTCTGAGACATGTTGGCAGCTATGGCAATATGAAGCTTAATATCTGATTTTATTCGTACTTCTAAAGTTACATATTTCATTTCTATTCCACATTCCTAACGCTGTCTTGTTAAAAATACGAGGGTGGCGAATTGATATGTTCCCCCACCCTTCCCCCCCCCCCATATTTTCATTGGGGTGGCGACCAACCGCCTTGCCGCCCCAGAATCGACGCCCCGTACTGCGCACCTTTCGTATGGGATATTCAAAGATTTTTAACTTCTGAAAAGTGGAATTAAACAAACTTGGATTTTACTGTTTTATCATCAGTATGACAGATATCATAGGTAAAGTTTGATGGCACTTGAGTTTGGGTTTAATATTTCATTAACAAAATATATACCAACTTAAGTATAGAAAAACAAAAAGTAGATAAGTTAGGTATTACAGTTAAATATCCCCTATGTATTCAGTTGATCAACCCAGGTGTGTGTGTGTGTGTGTGTGTGTGTGTGTGTGTGTGTGTGTGTGTGTGTGTGTGTGTGTGTGTGTGTGTGTGTGTGTGTGTGTGTGTGTGTGTGTGTGTGTGTGTGTGTGTGTGTGTGTGTGTGTGTGTGTGTGTGTGTGTGTGTGTGTGTGTGTGTGTGTGTGTGTGTGTGTGTGTGTGTGTGTGTGTGTGTGTGTGTGTGTGTGTGTGTGTGTGTGTGTGTGTGTGTGTGTGTGTGTGTGTGTGTGTGTGTGTGTGTGTGGGGGGGTGGGTGGGTGGTTGTGGTTGTGTGTTTGCACGATATTTCGTACAACCAAGGAGCTTGAAACACAGCCTCTTAATTGGTGTACAACTACAGATTAGTACTTGGCTAATATGCTGATGTTAATAATTCATTTATGGTGGAATCGGTACCATGTGGGGTTAAGGTTTTCAAATAGTAAAAGGAGAATGGGATCACTGCTTGAGGAAGTTGTGGAGTGAATTCAGAACCCAAGGGTCAATTTTAAGTAAATATCTAGTAGATTTTTATTGTTTACGCAGTGTATTTTGGGAATGGTTTTAGAGTAATTTAAAAGAATTTAATCAATTGAATAAGTTGAACAGATTAATAAATTTATTTCAGAGATATCTTGTAATCACAACGAGAGATAGTTGATAAGTCAGTCTAAATTGATTTGTTCAAGTAACGGTCGGTCTAAATTGTTTCATTTCAAAAAGTGCATCATATTCGATGTCAGTTTTTCACATAAATAGTTTCACGAGAAGTTTTGAGGATTTATCTCCTGTTCTTTGCACAGACACGACGACAATTATTTCAACTAGTCTTCAGTCTTCCACCATCCCTCCTACATCATTGCCATCTACTGAGATGAAGATAACGAGTACCATTTCATCTTCTTTCATGTCGACAATTCTTGATACAACAGCTTCTGAAACATCCAAAGTTACAACTGATGGCCAAGCTGCCGAGACAACACTAAGTATGAAAACCGGTTTTTGTTGTTGTTTTTATTTTCTCCTCATTATCTCATGATTCAATTCAGTTAGTCCATGCTTACCTTATTAGAACTGGAAGTTGAATTATTAAAGCCAGAATATATTCGAGGTCGAAAGTTATCCACCAATTTTTAAAAAGGTAGCCTATTCTATTGTCATGTCAGTTATATAGAGACTAACATCAAAATCAACAAAAATTGTTTCGAATAGAATATCGTCACTTCTAGATGAAAGGCGAGCAGATATCACTTCATTCATTTCCTGTAGCAAAATTTCCTGGGTCTACCGATATTTCAAATCGAGTTCTTTAGAATTGAAGCATTTCAGAGCATGTAATTTTGGGACATTAATAGATCAATCTAAAGGCATAGTCGGAAAATGCATTTTATAGTACAGTATTTGCCAAAACTACGCATTGTCTAAATGGTTGTTGTCCCAAAATGGTAAAAAAAAAATGAACAGGGTTTAGAGAAATATAAAAAAAAATGTAAGCTTGGCAAAACATTTTAAATCTCCAAGATTCTGTATATAGAGTTAATGCATGCGTCACCCGGTTCCCGATGTCAATATTTATATAGGAATTTGTAAGTATAATCCATTAATAAACTTATTTATCTGTTACAAAAAAAAACTTATTGAAGTATTTTTAGAGCATTATTCTATTTTTTTTTAACTGAGTCAAGTGCTGATTAGCATTATTTTGAAACATTGTGTTTATTGTTACATGTACCAAGAAAAGTGATCCTGCTGATTAGATCTTCTTTCCGTCTCAAAGTATATGTGTCTGTGTAGGCCAAAATTATCAAAGTTCCTCTTTCCTTCTGTATTGTCGTGGTGCCTTTTTACATTTAGCCGAAAGAAGCGTGTCACCAACCAGTTCTGAATCACCTTCAACAAATCCTTCGACCTCCATCTCTTCCTCGAACCTGAGAATGACATCCCCGGCGACTACTTCGACTTCGGAATCGTCTTTTGCAACGACAGTCCCCGACAGAGTAAGCAGTGAAAGCCATGAACAAACCCAAACGACAACAGAAGGTATGCATGGTATGTGGCATTTTAAAATAATTCTTGGTTAACTACTTTCATTTTCCAATCTTCATTTCGACGTTTGGATTATTATGATAACAGCGTATCTTAGTCCAAATAATTAGTTGAAAAGTCATTTCTAGCAATCGATTTAAAAACCAATATGAAAACAGGTAAACAAAAAAGTTTCCGTCAAATACATTTTCCATTTTCCGAGCATTTGATTTATTTCTATCCAATGGTATTCCAATATACGGTTTTTCAAATTGAATTGATTAACATTAAAGACTGTGGAAGACCCGTTTACAAAATTGTCGAACTTTGCTATCTGATATATCTAACAGTGTTTGAATGGACAAATAAACACCCTAGAACACAAAGTTGTAACAGTTATGCTGTCATTGGTGTAATATGTGCAGATACAAATTGGCACATGAATTATTCTCGGCCGATAGGAAATTCTGCAACACAGCAATCAATTGGGGTAACCTGGAATGATTTTCACTCTTTTAAAGCACTTAATGATCGTTTTGAACTGCATTTTTTTTCAGGGCTTCACTTTTAGACCGTATATCAGAGACACTGGTCGCATGGGGAATCATGTAGCTCAGACTTTGTAAACTGGAAACATCGTTATGCAATTCCTTTAACATGAAATAAGAAACAATTTGAAATAAGCTGTTATTTTCTTAATCCAAATTTGTTAACGCTGACCTGATGTCCCCTGGATTCTCCATTAAATGATTTTATTCTTCTGTTTAATATTTAGCCACGACTAGATCAACGGTGACCTTTTTGCAATCACTTTCTAAAACCAGCTCGGAACCAGGGACCACACATATCTCAGAAGCTCCAACTTCTGCTGCTTCTATTCCACCAAACAGAGAGCAAACAAATGGACACAGTGACGCGCGAACAGTCCCCAGCACGGAACACAAGCCCAACCAGACCTCTGGTAAGGCGGGGCTACAAATGTTTTAAATTTTGACTGAAAGTGAAAATTATTGTCGTTCAGAATATAATCTTAAATCTTGATTTTTTCGATGTTGCCAAATTGTACGCGAATTACACTGTAAAACGTGTGTTTATCAATTAAACAGAATTAGTGTTAAGAATGTGATAACCAAGATGTGTTAAGAAAATGTATGTTTAAATAATAATAATGTTTAGAAATTTGACACTGAGGTTTAGTGATTTGATACCTTTGCAAGCCTACCATAACACAGCAAAACATTATTCTTGCCCGTAGGATATTTGAAAACTACTTGCCTGTGAAATCTGAAGATCAGAAATCGCCTAGATTTAAAAAAATATATATATGCAAGAAACCAATGTGTTGTATATGTTATAGGCACACTGTTCAAAATCTCACCATATTTCATGGACGTACAGTACAGGTCCATGGGTATATCAGGCTGATCACAATACCATTAATACTAGACGGTTATGCTGGAATGCATCAGACATAGTTAAAGAAATGCAAGGTCATCTACGCGTAAAGTAGAAGTATTTTATTCCATGGAGGTAAAAGAGACCTACATGCCCTGTCTAAAAATAGACTAGTGCCACTTGTAAAATTTGTGGAACTGTAGACCAAAAATCAAATCGAAACCAAACATTTACTCTAATCCCAATAAAACTGCGTTTCTAGCTCCTACACTTTTCAAAAGGTTCTTAAAGGAGATTTTCTTCTATATACCAGTGCTTTTGCACAATGTTGAATTTTAGGCGTGCAAAAGAGACACCCTGCCTTTAGTCTCTGAACATGTTTACAAAGAAATAGCAAGAATGTGTATAGAAAAGAGTTTACCTTCTAAACACAGTTTTTACAGTAGATTGGGTTCTGGATCTGCATATCTCAATTGGTTTTGTTCAATGTTTAACCTATAGGTAATGAGTGATACATGCA
>JZLH01S0090775.1:0-20850 GCA_001188425.1 Eucidaris tribuloides | reverse complement strand
TAACCATCTCTGGCGGGGGGGGGGGGGGGGGGGGCCTGGGAGGCGCCCCCTCGACGTTTCGCGTGAATATGCGCACGCGAAAGCTTTTGGCCCGATGTTTCATTGAAATTTTTTTCTCCGAGTCTCCGCATTCTTTTAAAGACCAAATTTGCAACGCCGGGGTACCTGCATCGGGGCGGTCGAAGATACGCATAATTTTGTACATGCATGTCGGACCAAAATTGCTCAAAAATAAACGTGAATTTTGATGTACAAATTTCAATACAAATTGTGTTTTTAGCAAAAAACATAAATGTAGAATAATTTTGCTTTTACTGATTCAAATTACTTAATTTTATGCTATTTGTGATTGCATAAGTCAGCGACAATTCATTCGCAAAAAACATGAAATTGCAAAAAACAATAAAATACATTAGAAATTGAATTTCATATCGCATTTTTTTCAGATACATTCGCTAAGAATCACCACAAAGGGTCCCTCTACACCAGAATAGCACAGTTTGGAGCTTTTAATTAGCAGAGTTAAGAGCACAAAGTATGATTTCAGCAGATTATTAGCATAAATTAGCATAATTAATCTGAAACATGCAGAATAAATTTGCTGTTCATCTCTGTATTATCAAAATTAATGATAAATGAGATCAAATGCTTGATGCTGTTATTTTTTTTAATGACTCAGAAAAAGATGGCCCAACAGGAATTCGAACCTGAAACCTACTGATATCCGGTCAGCGGCACAACCACCAGGCACGCTGGGTAACGGCAATGCCGAAAAACGAGTTTTTTTTAAACTTGGTTACAAATACCTCGAAGAATCACTCGCTTTACGTCTGAGCTCATTATATTTAATAAGCCGCCAGTAGGAACAATTGTATATGAATAAAGGTTTGCAGAGAGGAATTTAAGATGCCAGATAATAAAGTTTCTGTTCATCTCTGTATTATCAATGTAATGATAAATAAGATCAAATGCATTGATCTGTTATTTTTTTTAATGATCAGAAAAGAATTGACCAAACAGGATCGAACCTGAATACCACTGATATGGTCAGCGGCACAACCACCGGGCCACGCTGGGTAACGGCAATGCCACGGTTTTTACTTGGTACAAATACCCGAGATCACTCCTTACGTCTGAGCTCATTAATATTTAATAAAGCCCCAGTAGAACGATTGTAAATTAATGAATGAAAGGGTTTCAGAGAGAATTTAAGATGCAGAATAAATTTGCTGATTCATTCTCTGTATTTATTCAAATTAATGATAAATAAAATAAATGGCCTTGACTCTGTTATTTTTTTTTAATGAATCAGAAAAAGATTGACCAACCAGGATTCGAACTGGAAACTACTGATATCCGGTCAGCGCACAACCACCAGGCCACGGCTGGGTAACGCAATCCACGGTTTACTTGGTTATAAACAATTACCGAGATCAGCTCCTTACGTCTGAGGCTCAAATTAATATTTAATAAGGCCCCCAGTAGGAACGAATTGTATTAATGAATGAAAGGTTGCAGAGAGAATTTAAGATGCAGTAATAGAATTTGCTGTTCACATCTACTGTATTATCAAATTAATGATAAATAAGATCAAATGACTTGATACTGTTTATATTGTTTAATGATCAGAAAAAGATTGACCCAACAAGGATTCGAACCTGAAACCTACTGATATCCGTCAGCGGCAGCAACCACCAGCTAGCTGTAACGGCAATGCCACGGTTTACTTGTTACAAATACCCGAAATCACTCCTTACGTCTGAGCCTCATTAACTATTAATAAGCCCCCATAGGAACGAATTGTATTCATGAAGAAAAGGTTTGCAGAGAGAAATTAGATGCAGAATATAATTTGCTGTTCATCTCTGTATATCAAATTAATGATAAATAAGATCAAATCTTGATCTGTTATTTGTTTTTATTGACTCAGAACAAAGAATGAACCAACAGGATTCGAACCTGAAACCTACTGTATCCGGTTGCAGCGGCACAACACCAGGCTACGCTGGGTAACGCAATGCCACGGTTTCTTTGGTTACAAATACCGAGAATCATCTCTTACGTCTGAGCTCGATTTAATATTTAATAAGCCCCAGTAGGAACGAATTGTATTAATGATGAAGGTTGCAGAGAGAATTTAAAGATGCAAATAATTTGCTGGTTCATCTCTGTATATCAAATTAATGATAATAAGATCAAATGCTTGATCTGTTATTTTGTTAATGACTCAGAAAACTAGATTGACCACAGGAATTCGATTACCTGAACCTACTGAATACTCCGGTCAGCGGCCAACCACCAGGCCACGCTGGGTAACGGAATGCACGGTTACTTGGTACAAATACGCCCAGAATCACTCTTACGTCTGAGCTAATTAATATTTAATAAGCCCCAAGGAACGAATTGTATTAATGAATGAAAGGTTTCAGAGAGAATTTACAGATCAGAATACATTTTGCTGTTCATCTCTGTATCGATCAAATTAATGATAAATAAGATAAATGGCTTGATCTGTTATTTTTTTAATGACTTCAGAAAAAGATTGGACCCAACAGGATTCGACCTGGAACCTACTGATATGCCGTCAGGCGGCACAACACCAGGCCAGCTGGGTAAAGCGCATGCCACGGGTTTTACTTGTTTACAAATTACCCGAAGAATCACTCCTTACGTCTGAGCTCATTAATATTTAATCAGCTCCAGTAGAACGAATTGTATTAATAATGAAAGGTTTGCAGAGAGAAATTTAAGATGCAGAATAAATTTGGCTGTTCATCTCTGTATTATCAAATTAATGATAAATAAAATCAAATTATTGATCCTGTTATTTTTTAATGAGTCAGAAAAAGATTGACCCAACAGATTCGAACGCTGAAAACTACTGATATCCGGTCCAGGGCACAGACACCAGGCTAGCTGGTAACGCAATGCCACGGTTTACTTGGTTACAAAATACCCGAGAATCACTCCTTACGTCTGAGCTCATTAATATTAATAAGCCCCAGTAGGAACGAATTGTATTAATGATGAAAGTTAGCAGAGAGAAATTTAAGTATGCGAATGAATTTGCTGTTCATCTCTGTAGTTATCAAATTAATATAAATAAGACAAATACTGATCTGTTATTTTTTAAATGACTCAGAAAAAAAGCTTGACCCCAACAGGAAGTTCGAACCTGAAACCTACTGATATCCGGTCAGCGTCACAACCACGCATGCAACGCTGGGTAACTACTACTACTTCTACTACTTCTACTACTTCTGCTACGTCTACTACTGCAACTTATAATAGTTATTGTTTTTATGAATATCATTTCAATTACTATTAAGCAATAATTAAAACTATCATCCTTTGTCTTTCTAATCTCTAAAAAATATTTAGTGAAAATATTCACTCTTTCAGGAGTGAATTTCAGAAAAGAGTGAATTCAGAGTGAATTTGGAGTGAATTTGGAGTGAAAGGTGTGCTTTTCACCCGTTTTGGAGTGACCTCATGGATCACTCGAAATCTCCTCAAAGAGTAAATATTTTCACTCAATATTTTTCAGAGAGTATTATTATAGCAATAATTATGATTATCATAATTCTATCGGATGATAATAACAATAATCACAATCATAATAATAGCAGTAGTAACAATAATATAAATGATAATTATGTAGTGAGTTACCATTAATTCTGTTGTCTTATTTGCGTTCAAACTACGGCAAAATAACGTTTCAATCGTTTTCATGTTTCATCTGCATGACATGTATATATACATTTTTGAAAGAAACATGAAAAAGATTACCCCCCACCCTCGAAAAAAACCCAAAGAATGCCTTGAGCCTCCATCACAACCATCACAATCATACAAAAGTCATGCGCAAAACAATTCATCATGACCAACACTAACACCAACTTTGAAATGACATTTTTACTAAACTCTAGGGTTTAGTGTTAATGAATAGACCAAATACATGCATTTTTGCTTAACACCAAGGGTGGTATTCTGGTTTAAGCAGACGATTTCAACACCCTCCATCTGTCCATAACACACGCTGTAAACACACAACACCACCTAACACCCCCTAACACCATCTAACACCATCTCATTTCAGAATTGGTGTTGGTGTCGAGTGTTAGTGTCAAATTACATAAATCCGCCCAACACCACTTCTGAAATCACCCATTGTTTTAGAAGGAGTAGGTGGAGAAAGAAAACAAGAATCATTTTGGTCTTATGAGAAAAGGTCATGTTAAGTAGGACAACAAATTTGAACAAAAATAAAGGCCATGAAGTAAAGAGGGAGGGGTGCCACTATTAAACTACATTATAAAATAAAAGTTTTTTTCCCACACATGTAAATGATTATTACTGTGTTTAGTTTTTTCAGTGATTAACTTTTGCTTTTGTGAAGAAATTAATCAGTGGAAAAAAAATACACACAATAATGAGGCAGAGTTGAAGATGTTGATATTTTCACTAAGGGTGACAAGAAGGTACACAATTAGGAATGAGTTTGTGAGAGGGACAGAAAATGTGGGATGGATTTGGGATAAGGTAAGAGAGGGAAGACTGTGGTGGTTTGGACAAGTCCAAAGGAGAGATGATCGGGAGAAAGATGTTGGAAATGGTGCCACCAGGAAAAAGGAAGAGGGGTATAGACCTAACAGGAGGTATATGGATGTGGCAAGAGAGGATACGAGGATGACTGGTGTGACAGAAGAGATATAACACAATATATCGTGGTGGAGAAATTGTATTCACTACGGTGACCCCTGAGTTTATGGGAATAGCTGAAAGAGAGAAGAAGATTTTCTTTTGTGACATTTGAAATTCGATTCAGAGAATTAAATTTGGTGTGGCCCATTAAGGTATAGTCTTGGTAGACAACAGGTTAGGCCATTGGTAATCAGAAGCATACATGTGTTAACAATTGAATAAAATCTTTTGCTTACAAGTAATGATAATGTACTTGAAAAAGTACTGTTAACCGAGGTGTAAATATACATACCTTGATAACCTGCCGCACATAGGCAAGTAAAGCTGTTGTGTCCATCGATACAAGTTGCTCCATTACTGCAAGGGTTCTGGTCACATCTTCTCACATTGTGCATGCACAGCTCCCCCTCCCAATCTGGAGCACAGAGACACTGGAAACCAGGGGACTGGTTGATACACGTGGCATTCGGACCACATGGATTGTAGGAACATTCATTGATATCAAGACTGCATGTAGATCCTACATCATATTAGGAAAAAAATATTGTCATTAATTTACTTTTTTCTATATTAATGATTTAGTATGTGAAAGTTTATGGTAACAATGTTTTATTGTTTTGTTTTTTTGGGGGGGGAGGTAATAGTAGAAAAAAAATTGTGTCTATTTTTTCTACTGTAACAATACATCATCTTCTCCTGAATCAGTATTTCATGTAACCTTTGTAAAACCGTAAATTCTGTATTACCGGTAGGTTATATCATGTCCACATGTTTGAAGTATCATCTCCAACAGTGTCTAAAATAACATATGTCTGTGCAAATGTTATAGATCTACTCTTTTGTCCTTCTGCCCTAGTAATTACAGCATTTGAATTATTTTTATTCTTTCAATTTGTTTGCCGTGGTCCTGGATATATTCATGTACATTCTTATTTATAGAAATATTTAATCAAGACATTTAAAGCAATGTACATTTATTTTTTTGTGCATAAATAAATGTCAAAGAGAGTTACCCCAAAATTGTGGGACATTTACTCACCCTCAAAACCAGACGTGCAATTACAAGTATAGTCGGCAACCCTATCTATGCAAGTGCCTCCATTTGAACAGGGATCAGAGCTGCAGTCATCGACATTGACCTCACAGTTCTGACCAACAAACCCATCCAGACAGGAACAGTTGTACAACAAGTCAACACCGCCCTCTATGATACAACTTCCACCGTTCCAGCATGGTGAATCATCACAGGCAGTTTTCACCCTTTCGCAAAAGTCCCCGGAGAAATTTGCGGAGCATGCGCAGACTGCAACGTCTCCAAAATCCATACAGGTGCCATTGTTCTGACACATTACACCTGCACAGAGATCGATGTCAATTTCACAAGTACTTCCTGTGTAACCTGGTGTGCAGTTACAGGTGAAAGTATTCAAGCCATCGGTACATTGACCATGATGCAAACATGGACTGCTGTTGCATTCATTGATATCTTGCGAGCAGTTAACACCACCATAACCTGGAATGCAATGGCATTGATAACCTCTTGCTGTCAGTTGCGACTCCGCACAGGTGGCACCATTTTGACATGGATGGGAAGAGCATGGAGTGACGTCACAGTTTTTGCCGCTGAAGCCAGCGAGACACAAGCATTGGTAGTCTCCCTCATAATTCAAACATGTTGCGTTGCCAACACAGGGGGACGTAAGACACTCATTGATATCTTCTTCACAGCTCACACCTTCAGTACAAGGAAAAGTGACAGAGGGGTCTAAAATGTTCAGGGAATTATAAAAACATTGAGAATACCAGAGCAAAAACTCTATATATAATACTGAAAATTTACTGAAAAGTTTTTATATTCATTTAGGGATTACTAATGATCTGATTGCACTATAAATTATAAAGTTTGACAAAATTATTGGGTGAGTGTAAGATGAATGGAATTAAATGTGACATTACGAGTCCTCTTTTTTATGATCAATTACGATGACATATTAACTTTTTTCATATTCCATTTCAATTATTGAAAAAATCAAGCATGCAATGTAGTTCATTTCTTTATTCATTTGTTCATTATCTTTTATCGGTGGATTCTAACATAATTTTATTTAAATCTTTCATCTGATTTAACCAGTTTATGCATTTTCTTCCACAAGGACTTTGAAAGGAGCTATAATTTCTATTCAATTCAGCTCAATACTTCGAATCCATTTTGCATACTTTCATTGCTGCTATGGCACAGCGGGCAAGCTCTCAGGTTGAGAGGGACACCCTATGCAGGCCTTCAACTCTGCTTGGTTTAAGAAGTACAAGAAAATTAGGAGCAAAATTCTCCAAAAAGTAGGATTCAATCTACCAATGTATGAGGAATGTGGGATATTTATCAGAGTATTTGGAGTAGTAACCTCAAAGAAAACGGAAACATGTGGAAAAACAATTCTAAGATTAATGAATGAAAGGTTTGCAGAGAGAATTTAAGATGCAGAATGAATTTGCTGTTCATCTCTGTATTATCAAATTAATGATAAATAAGATCAAATACTTGATCTGTTATTTGTTAATGACTCAGAAAAAGAATGACCCAACAGGATTCGAACCTGAAACCTACTGATATCCGGTCAGCGGCACAACCACCAGGCTATGCTGGGTAACGGCAATGCCACGGTTTACTTGGTTACAAATACCCGAGAATCACTCCTTACGTCTGAGCTCATTAATATTTAATAAGCCCCCAGTAGGAACGAATTGTATTAATGAATGAAAGGTTAGCAGAGAGAATTTAAGATGCGAAATGAATTTGCTGTTCATCTCTGTATTATCAAATTAATGATAAATAAGATCAAATACTTGATCTGTTATTTGTTAATGACTCAGAAAAATTCTAAGATTGGCGAAAAAGCGTAAATCTGCGGAAACAGATTTTCTTTCACAAACAGATGATGATGGTAGTTAAGGTACTCTCAGCAACAACCTGTAAAAAACTATTCAACTCAAACAAATATTAAACTTGTTGGAAAGGGATTTGTTTGTGACAAAAAGTAGGCAAAATTAGGACCAGTTGACGCCTGCCTATATCTAAAGGCATCCATACAATTTGAATACGTCAGTAAATTGGTATATTACCACCAATTAAACATATATTCAAATCCTGTATTGTTACTTCATATGATTAAACTTCCTACCTGAGAATCCAGCCGCACAGCTGCACTGGAAACTATTGATGCCATCTGTGCAGGTAGCACCATTCATACAAGGCCCCGAGGCACAGTCATCAACATCCAAATCACAGTCATCTCCAGTGAAGCCAGGCAGGCACACACACCGATAAGCCCCTGTCTGGTCCAGGCAGGTTGCATTGTTCTGGCATGGATTACTCTCGCAATCATTTATTTCTACAAAATAATTACATTAAAGGCATTATTTAACAATGTTTCCAGTTGAAAAAGTCTGAGCTACATGGTCCTTCATGCTCCTTGTGTCTCTGATTAGTTCTAAAAATGAAATCCTGAAAAAATTGCAGTTCACAACGATCATTAAGTGTTTTTACGAAGTGAAAATCAAAGAGTGACCACTCCAGGTTTCCCAAATAGACTGCTGCGTTTCAGAATGTTTGTTCCCAGGACATGCATTTATGTGCAGATTTGCATCAGTACATATTTTGTGAGTGACAGTATTAAAGTCTTGTGTTTCAGGGTGTTTATGTGAGCAATCAGTGAGTAACATAATGTCAGATATCAAATTTTCACAATTTTGTACATGAGGTTTCCACAATGTTAAATATAGTGAAGGGAAAAAATCATTTCTTTGGGAACACGACCTAAAAAAGTGGTGTCATGTCTAAATGCATGTCAGTGCTTGGAAATGTTCTTGCATAATTTCCAGCAACACATCTCCATAAATTTTGTGTTGTTATTCAAACATGTTGCAGTTATGGATGCATGAATCTTACTTACACTGATATGAACCTTTTTTTTTCTCAGTATCACGTTTTATGCAGTGTAGCTGATGTTACTTCCCTTTGCTTTACTGTTGCTGGTTTGAATAAAATCCTCTATTTATTTTATGCTAAAAACTTCATCTACATGTATTGAAATATTGTTATTAAAGTCCAGGACAATACCACACATTATCACTGAACTTAAAAACTTCACTTGGACTAATGGAAATACTTGTGTGAAACCAGTTTCACATTCTGCCTAGGTATTATTACAAGTACAAACAATTATTTCTATGAACAATCTCATTTGATTTTTAAGAAAATCCAATCTGCAAATATATATATACCAGAAAAGAAATACAAAACAAAAGACCTGATAAATCATATAATTAGTTCATATGCGAAATGTGGTGTGTCATGGACAAAGGAAGTTACAGTGTTTAAAAATTGCTCTATAAACTGCGTAGACAAACACAACACAAACTAGGTGATAGGCATAATGTGTCTCTTTCTACTTGTGTGCAATCATGATAGGACTATATAAAAATCTGATCCCATTTGACCTTTGACCTACATATGACAAGGTTCGAGCTTCTACCACCATTTGACTGCCAAATACCCCAAAATATGAACTTTATGTTTTCATAATAAAAGATATGTTTTCTAGACTGAAATTTTGTGCTGAATTCATTTCTGAGGTCAGAAATGCAAAATATGCCTTTGTTTTTTAGATATATCATAATTTTTTTGTTGGGTATGTGCAGTGAACTACGGGCATATGTGTCCTCCGTTCTAAAGACCATGACTCTTTGTTGACGTCCATAGTACACTCACCATCCCCGACTGTTACTCCCGACAAAATTACTTTCCTTAATAAAATCTTGTATTATTCCAGAGCACGTGACCAATAGATAGTAGTCTCCTTGTCAATATAGGAGACGGTTAAGTTAACAGTACAAGTGTCTAGAATGCCCGAGAACTAGGGCACATTTGCCTTCCAGACCAGTTCCATTAGTAAATACCTTTTATGCATACCATTCTGGTCTGACAAAGGTTCTCTAGCAACCGAACAGTGGCTGAGCTTACAGACTATAGCCACACTAATGTATCATTATTGCACTTTGGCATTCCCAAATGTATTCTATAAGAAAAGGTGGGTAGTTGAGTAGATTGTACAGGGTGTGTTTTTTGATATTTGGTCCAAAATCAGTAAAATTAAACTGTTAAAAAAATAAATTTTGAAAAAGTATGAGGCGCTACTGTATCAGAAATCTAATCACTTATGGGGAGTATATTGAGCATAATTGATTAAATTTCAGCAATCGTGGCAGATGGTTTTCCTCGAAAATTTTTTTAATAAATGGCCTGATTTTTTCATAACACTTTGGGTTGGGGTACATTTTTGCATTTTTCTCATGTCCCGTTTTTGCAATTACAGTAAAATCAAATACTTAATAAGCTCGAAGCCAAATTATAATTCTTGCATAAAACGAATGGAGGAAATTCAGCATTCGTAGCCTCTCTATCAGATTTATACGTTCAAGAAGGCGCCATCACTCGAAATGGCTTTTGGCGTATCATTTTCACGGCAAAGGTATTTCGTTGGCTTCCACATTGTAAAGTATGTAGTAAATTACAGGCAAAAACAGTCTCACTGCAAAGAATATGCTCAATACTAATTAAAAACAAACCAAAAAAAGTGAGATAAATCCCATTTGTGAATATTACAACCATGAATGTTGCTGGTGAAATTTTGTCAGCACCAAAATGCCCTTTTTTGCCCCAAGAATGGGCCATAAATCTGCTTTTTTCCGTCCCTCAAAAGTAATGAAAGATACAAATGTTCTAGGTTTCAAACGAAAACTGAAATAACATTTATTTTACCCTACATGACCTAAAGTATCTTTAAACATGTAAAATTTCCCTTAATTATATTTTCACACTTTTGTCAGTCAAATGGTGGTAAGACCTTGAACCTTTCATATGTGACTATGACCCCCAAATAACATTGAAATCCCTGTAAGGCATCCACCATGATCCATCAAAATTTGATTACAAATGGGTTTATGGGTAGAAAGTTACCAACCCCAGTAGAAACTGGCAAGTAAGTTGTAACATTTGACCTTGATCTTTCACCTACATCATTACCTTTGACCCCACATAACATTAAGGTGTCTATAAGGCATCTACCATCAAAGCTGGTTACAAACAGGCAAATAGTCACAACGTTTTTCAAGTTTACTAAGCATTATGGACAAACGAAGGACACCGCATGAGGATCCCTTAGTCTCCCTCCACCTCGGTGGCTCAACAAAAACTAGCAAATTGCATCTTAGAATTAAAACTTAACTAAAACCTACCACGGCATAACGTGGCATCTGCCACGCCATCCTCCTGTGTGGTAGTGGTCCCTGGACATGTGATACATCCTGTCTGTTGAGACACAGGTTGATAGGATCCTGCTGGACATGGTGTACAAGGGGCAAAGCCTGAAGGAGAGCTGGACCCACGCTGACAGGGTTCTGTATCAAGTCAATATCAGGGATGAGAGTCAGAATCTATAACTGATAACCTTACTGATAACTGACAGCCTGATAATTAGCCATAGTATAATGAGCTATTTTGTAAAACAAAAAGGGCTGAAATAGGGCCTGAAAATAAATTACCAGAGCCAGAATTCAGAGTGTTACTAGAAACCTAGTATCTTTGTAAATATCAATAAGAATGTCAACATTCCATTCATATTTCCAGTTGTCAGACAGGAAGATGTACACTTTCCTTCAAGAATGGTATTTTTATTAAAACTAATGATTTTAGACATTTTAATATTTCTTTATTTTGTAATTTACTACCAATTTTAAGGTTATTTCTTCAGCATTACATGATTTCCCATTTTTCATGTTAAACTAATCCCATTTCCAATCATTTTTTCCCCATTTTCCATATCAAGGAGGAATGGAGGCTTTAAGGTTAACCTTTTCAGTACCAGAGTAAAAATTCCACTTTTAAAGTCAATGAAATCTTATATGCAATTGAAGACTGTCGAATAAGAAGTACTGCAGTCACATAATACTACTTTTGAGAAACAAAGGCTCAAAGTTTTCAAATTTGTCTACAGGTCACAATTGTTTGAGTGGTACATCCAAACTTGGTGAAGTTTATTGACACTTTAAAAGATGAATATACGACAAAAACAAACATTGTCACACTTGACGATTACCAATAATCAATACCGGTAATTAATATTGTGGACTTGAGTACTTCTTCCTCTACAAACAAGGGAATGAGGAAAATACATTTCTTGAATAAATGAATGTCAAAAACACTTAATTCGTCGCCCGGCTGGCAAAAGGGGGTTAGCAAATGCTCTAAGCAGAAGGGCGTTAACAGTAAATTGCCTCTAATTTGAAACCCATAGGCTTATTCCATATTTTCGCCTTATGTACTGATAGAAGGATCTAAAGGATCATAATACTTCAATTTCATGTAAAATAAGCCAGTGGTTGTCACGTTACAAGCAATTCACTGTTAATGCCCTTCTGCTTACAGCATTTGCTAACGCCCTTCTGCCAGCCGGGCGACAATTTGTATATATTTTTGGAATGTCCTCAGTAAGTCAAACATTTTGATATGCAAGTTGTTGAATTTGGACGTTGTTTGAAATTTGACCTCATTTGACCTTTGATCGGAAGTGACCCCATATTTCATCAATAAAGCACAAAATAGATGATAAATTATATATTTTTCTTAATCCCTGTAACTAATTGAGTAATATGAGATACATTTTGAAGAAATTAGACCAAGTTAAAAATTTGACCCCAGTTGACCCCTCCCCTGACCCTTACTAGGAAAGGGTCAAATTGACCGAAATTTTGTCAAAAAATTTCTTGGCATGTAACGACTTCAAAACAATCACTAACTCAATTTTGTCAAAATGTGACTTAACGACCTCTTATTCTACAGTCTCCAATTGCATTGAGACAGTTCAAGTGATGTCCATCAAACCATACCCTCATAATCAATTTATCATTGGTAATACAAAATGACTTTTTTACCCCAGCACTGCTCCGATGAATTGGAAGCCCTGTGCTTGGTCGTTGTTCCATTCGGACATGAAATGCATTCAATACCACCAGATTGAGGTTGATAGGTTCCAATGTCACAACTATAACATGGTGAAAGACCAGTAGTAGAACTGAACCCGGGTTGACAAATATCTGAAAGAATTAAAAGCCATTTTCCTTGAATGTATAATATTAGACGGTAGGGAGAAAGACGTTTTTAGATTTATGATACCACACTTAGTATTAACCCGCTGGCTGGGGTCTATGAAGAATTATGAATTATCTCCAATGGGTTAAAAATGGTCTAAAGGAAACATTTCAACAACACAGATGATCCTATTGAAAATGCTATTACTTCATGTTAACCCGTTGGCTATGAGAACCAGATGTTAAGTTATGGTAAACCCGTCTCGCTATGTTGAAGATCGGCCGGCACCTATCTCCATTTCAGTAAACCTAGGCAACATGGCTGCACAAGACAGTTTGACTACAGTGGGGGGGGGGGGGGGGTTTAGTCCTCAGGTAGTCCCATGCATTTAACTCCCTCCACCATCTAGAAATCCGAGCGCCAGGTTAGAGGTAGTA
Organism: Eucidaris tribuloides; assembly: GCA_001188425.1. NCBI lineage: Eukaryota > Metazoa > Echinodermata > Echinoidea > Cidaroida > Cidaridae > Eucidaris > Eucidaris tribuloides. The sequence goes on along the minus strand of JZLH01S0090775.1, from coordinate 7,563 downwards.
GGTACCATTTTTAAAGTGGTCTTTGGCATGAACCGACCACGAGCCGGAATAACTCACAATCTCCCGGACTAGAAGCGGACACAAGAGATGTACCACGTATTAAGTCTATGGGAATTACAGAATCTTGTAGACAATGGGTTCATGCTTATGGCTCCATTTTTCATTTGATACAATGAATTTTATGGGACAGAAGCACTGAACAATTTAACCTTTAGTTTGAGTGAAAATGTTGTCACATTTTCTCTGTGGAAGGAATTCATCCCTGAGTGTGTGATTTACTGGGCTTCTGTACAAGCCCGTCATCCTCAAAAGGGTTAATAGTTGTGCATTGTATCTGGAAACATTTCCATTTATTTCAACTGTATTCAAATACAGAAAATTACATTCTTTTTGTCAAGAGTAAACAACTGCACTACACATCAGAATACTTTGGTTCATGATTTGTATATACCCTATTATATCCCTCATTTCTTGAATTCTCGTGGGTCAAAAGTATGTCAGAAGATCAGAAATAAACATACTAATGTTTGAGTCTGGGAGATAATACTTCAAAACCATGAAATAGTCAATTCAAAGGCATGAAATAGTACATTCATCCATTAAATAGTAAATTCAAAAGCCGGATAAATCGTGTGTACAAACACATGTACCGTATGCTATTTTTTTCTGTGCACATGTGAGACATTATAACATGGCTACATCCGTATGGAAGTCCGGCAAAGTTTAAGATAAACACTAAGTTAAGTTTGTCGAGTTTGACTTAGGATTAAAGAATGAGGATTAAATTTGTGCTTTATAGGTTTATGAAATTGGTACTCGACTAACTAGAGTATACGTTATTGGAATTGGGTCCCTATCCGTACTACGAATAACAATTTCGAGCAGCATGCTGTGCAATTGCCTTGCTCAGTGCAACGCACGTACGTAGTTGTAAAATGTGCAGGACAATCTAAGGTAGCAAGAGAATTTGCTTTTTCTTTTGTGTAGTTTCCCAATTAATTCGATGACGGATATACAACAAATATGTCCTGTCCTGAGAGTCCCTGATTGAAACTATGATGCCCTTGGTTACATAGACTGTTAACTACTTTCCCTCGGGGTTGCTTCCCTTGGGAAAATAGTTTGGTCCACGTAACCTTGGGCTCGTTTCTGGTTTCAAAAAGAGAATGGATAACTGAGATGGATATATCTGCAACAATTGGGCAATAGACCATTTTCATATTAATGTATTCAAATTTATGGATGTTTTCTCTTCCATAACCTAATGATGAGTTATTTCATTCACCTGTTCTTGTGAATACATTTTCAATACAGAAAATGCAACTTGCATAAATGAGTTGTTGCGATGTCTGGCATGGCAATCCTCCGCCAAGCTTATCATGTTGTCAAGATCAACCTTTATGAGAATGATATGCATAAAATTTGCATACATTACCGAAGTGGCCTATTGAAATTCTAATTACCGATGCAATCTGTGATAGTTTTTGCGCCAGTCCCAACTGTCGACTGTCCATCTGGGCACTGCTTGCACCTGATCTGACCAGTTTCATTCTGATAAGTTCCCTTGATGCATTGGGTGCATTCCAAGGTTGAACTATGGAAGTATGTTCCTCTGACACATGGTACTATGTGAAAAAAAAGAGAACACAACAAATTATTAGTTGAAAACCAAAAGAGCATTAAATTTATATCCATGTATAGCCAGAAGTTCTCCAATACGTAAGACTTGGTACAGTAATAGCACCCTTCCAATTTTCTATTGGTACTGATGAACTCTTAACGTGCTGAATTCGCAGATCTGCACCAAATAACACACATAAACGTTAAGAGTTAATGCCCTTCTGGCACTCAGTAGGTGAAATATTTAATCAAATGACAATTGATTGGTGCTAATGGGTATTAAAGGTGTAGCCAAATATAGTTGTTCAGTCTTTACCATGCACATAAGATCATTGTGCATCATATTATACAGCATGTACAAAACACACTCAAGGCAATGTCATGACATTTACTTGTCATTTCTTCTTTTTATTTGGTTACTTCATCTAATGTATGTTCTCTCATCTTTTTTTAAAACAATTTTCTGTGGTTGTTTTGTAAATTACACATTGTTTTCTGTATGGTTTGACTCAGCGTTGAAAATACACGGGAGCGACGAGCGATTTCGCTCTCGTCTGCTCTGAGATCGCTCTCGTAACTGCCAAAAACTGCTAAGTACCGAGCGACTCCAAACATGAAAATCGCTCCCGTTCAAAGACGCAAAATTAGCGGAAAGTCGGGGCAGCCGCGCCGTCGCGCTAGCAGTACATACTCTTATTAACTGATTCAGGAAAAGAAATCTTGCATCAAGCTAGAAAAGAAAATGAAGATCGCCGAAAATTCTGGCAAGAACTTAAAAAATAGCAGAAATGCCTCAATACACAATCATTGAAAGTAGCAGAGAAGGTTAGCAGAATGTTTGAAATCACATTTTTTAAAGTTCTAAAAGCAGCAAATTATCGGCAAATTCATGACGGACGCGCCAGTTAGCTTCTCAGTGAATGCTTACATGTAGTCCCACATGTGTTAAATGGTGTTGTAAAATCGTATTTCAAACTCTAAGTTACGATTTTGTTGGTAAATTTCTGCACTTGAAAGTGATTAATTCAACCACAAAAGTGTCACAGGACTGTAAGAAATTATTTTTCTGAAATTCTAACCCCATTTTTCGAAGGTATTAAGTCAAAAAGTGACGAACTTGGAGCAGGTGGATTGGGAAGCAGGCCTACAGTCACTGAAGTGAAATCTCCCCTCAGCTGTCGGGTTAGAGAATTGCCAGATGCACTGTTCACTGCCTTGTCTAGCGGTCTGGCTAAACTTGCCTGTTACTGAATATTCCATTTAATGAAGTACTTTGTTACTCTAAATTTCAAGTTTCAGAAGGAGTGTTTCTGGTCAGAAACCATCAGAAATTATTTTTAAGAAGATACAAATAATATTTTATACAAATTTTGGGGGAATGAAGTAGACACTGAAACTACGTTCCTTTTCATTTTTCATGTTCCAACACTTTTTAGTATATGAATATCCCCAAACCAACCATTTTAAATTGAAAGAAATGGTTTCCAAAATTAGCTTAGATTGCACCAGAGAGCATCTAGGACCTTATAGCTTCCAGGACCCCGGCCTAATGGAACTTCGCGTACACTTTTTATTTCAGATTTTTTTCAGATTTTTTTTCCAATCTTACTCTCACACCCGTGATTATAGTTGGTACACGATACAAGGATACATGAATTTGTTATTAAACAAGCAAAGGCAAACTGCGATGCAAAACCATGATGATACCTGAATCCTGAAAAAAGAATGGCTCTGGAAAACTGAAAATGGCTCTGGTAAAATGAAAAATGGCTCTGGTGATTTTTCCAAAATGGCTCCCTAAAAATAAAAAGTAATTTATATGTTGTGCAATTCTGGGCATGAAGAACAAGCTGAAACATGTTAAAATAAATAAGATAATATTTTAATAAACAATATTTTTTAAATGTAAATAGAGATAAAGAAAACATTGATTATCAATCAGTCAAAAGAAGCAGAAATGTGAAGAAAAATAAAAAGCATACCACAGCTGAAGCTGTTGTTACCAACAGTAAACCCAGCATCACATGTTACTGCTACAGAGCCACATGTCAAGGAAGTGTTTACAAACTCCATCGGTGCACCGCCCATACTGACGTTCATTGCAAATGAACCAGTCATGACCATTTCTTCCAGGAAATTAATTAGCTTGCTCTTCACTGCCATGGTAGCATTATAATCACTCATTCCAGGGTCATGGTCCATGTTTGCAACCATTTCAAACTCCACAGTGACCCTACAAATACAAAAAAAGGGGAAAAATTAGAACAATGCCTTAATTTGCCTTCCACTCAGTGAGTAATTCTCCCTATCACATATAGTTGTCTATGAAAAAAAATTGGAGTCGCACTCAGAATATTGCAATTCTCTGGCGAGATTACCCGACATGTTCATATCTGATATGTCATTTGAGCATGTTGAAAGGCGCTGTGTTTATAAACCTCTGTTTTTGTCCTGATTTTGCAATTGCATTGTTTCATCTTATTTTTTACACTTGGAATAAAGTCAGAATTCCATTCATGTGTGTTGGCCTGGAATATATGTATTTCTCACTAGCATGGTAGAGCTAGTACAACCACACAAAAAGAACAAGATTGTTGCTGGGGCGAGCACATAATACGCCCGTCTGTAATGCGGAAAATGAAAACATGTCACTGTAACCTTGACCTCTGACCTTTTGACCTCAAAATCAATAGGCTTCCTGGGATCCATGCTAGTATCATACACACCAAATTATACCAAGTTATGGCGTTTACAAAGAAAAGTTAACGGACGGACAGACGGACACTGAGCGTGATACCATAATACGTCCCGTAGCCGGGTGTATAAAAAAGGCAATACAACTACAAACAGATTGGCTGTATTAACCCGTTGGCTACGGGAACCGGATGTGTCCTGTGTTAACTCTATGGGAATTTCAGAATCTCGGAAGTAACGGGTTAAATCAATGCCGCAGCTTTCGTTCCGAGTCAGACAGGAAGTTAGGAAGACTGCAAAAAGTCCAGGATGTTGATATATAGTATCTGCTATATCGGCAAATTTTGGGTATATGCGACATGGAGAATTGGGCCAGGATGACTATCCAGTCAAATGGAACTATTCATAGAGTAAATGGAATTTGTCCTTTTGACCGTTGATTTATCAATGACAGAAATAGGTCACGATCGACCTATTACTATGTATCTCATGAAAACCATACCGCCATCATACACTACAAGCAAAATAAGACTATGCCTGGAATGGGCAATTATAAGACTGCCAACCTCTGCTGGCCAAAAAATATATTCATGCAGAGTAAAAAAAATCATATTTGGAAGGCAAAAAATATATTTTGGTCCAAAAATGGGTTAATTACACATATTAAGCAAGCCTATCAAATTTAAGAACAAACATATTTTATATTTGAAAAAAAATCATATTTTTTTACTTTTGATGATGAAAAACATACTAAATATTGTTAAAACATATTAGTTGGTAGCTCTGCATTTAATGCAAAATCCACCAGGGGTTTTCCAGATATGACATAAATGGTACCCTGGGGTACTCAATAGAAATCTGCCATTTTGTTGAATTACTTATTTTTTCATTGCTGTACCCTGGGTTACCAAATCGTCTATAAGTTGGTTTTTAGTGTGCTTTTCTATGTTGAAAAGCTCTTGGAGGGCAAAATGTTTTGTTAAATTGGTATTATTCAACACAAAAGGCCTTAAAAATAGCACTTTCAATGTCATTTCCATCTGATTTTTGGTCAGTTTATGTCTGTATCTTGTGCACCTGCCCCTTTACTATTCAACTGTACTTTTAATGGACACAAGAGGGCACTACATAATGTAATACCCCGGGGTACCAATGTACCATTGTACCCTGGGGCAACGTGTGGTGCATCATATCCCAATAGCGAGATCAGGGTGGACAGACAGATGAACGGATAAGCCGAAAACATGCCTGCAGGCTCTGCCAGGTGGAGGCATAAAAAATGGATGAGAAGTACAAAGAACTTACTGTAAAACACTATACTTTCGCGAATACATGTAGGAGCCAACGGTCATTTTGCATGCATGAAACTTTCGCGAAATCACCGACCATGAACAAAAATAAAATATAGCGATATTGCTAGGAAGAAGCATTTGGGTGTTTTGTTAATGATCACAACAATTTACAGAAAATATTTGCTTCGATGCCTCTGGAACACTGTTTTATCAAATGAAGAAGTGCATTGCGACCGTTCACCGTTGTATAAGTGACAGCTAGTGCACTAATACCAGATCTAGTATTCATGTATCTTGAGTCATTGACTTGTACAGTACACAAGCTTGTATTGGCATTCAAAAAGATGTGTAACATTAGACACAATCTTTAGCATGCATTTTACTTTCACGAATCTCGACTCCTTGCGAAATTTGCAACAGTTAAATGCTCACGAGAATTTTAGGTTTTACAGTATGTGGTATACTTTTGGAGGACATTAGAGCTGCTGTAATGCAGCTAGTGGTTACAGGAAGTCTAATGAAAGTATAAAATTTAGATACATCACTAATGGACCATATCAAATAATGGTGAAAATTATCTTCTCATGCTGTCATATTTGAAATTAGGCTCTCACTACGTTTATTCTTCTTATGTGACCTGTCCCCACAAAATGAAAAACAAGTCGCAATGGAAGTTTTCGAAAAATGCAGTAAATAGTCGAGTTCGGTTGCAAAAAGTTGATTCTAGGATTATGATATTTGTTAAAACTACATACACTCATCTTTCATGTGTCCAAATTTTAGAGCCAGAAGTGATTCAGAAATATGATCTTGCATTAATGAACTTCGACCACGTTTTTGCGAGAACTTCAAATCACAAAATTAACCAAAATGTTACCCTAAATATAATTGCTTGTTACCCAACATCTTCAAGCCCCCTGTAATAAATGTGGCATCATCACAAAGCTATAGTAGGTGACTGTAATAGTCGAAAAGGATTGTCCAATCCACAATTCTCTGTTGGAAAGTGACTAGTTCTACCATGGAGGTAGTCTCTCTTCTACCTCCATGGTTCTACTGAGTTTTCTACGGTACAGTTGCCAAGGCCTCCTGTTCGCATGAATGAGCACTATCTTTGCAGCCATTTTTCTCTGCTTTCTTGATATAATGGCTTAAATGGTAGTCCGGACTTGTACGCAGGGTTTTTAAATGGTTTTGCTTCGTCCATCCTAGGCAAATTGTACACCATTTTAAAGCTAAGATTGTCTGCTTTATGACTGTACAAAAAACACAATTTATTTTTTTTCTGACTTATGGTGCATTTTGTGGTGACAGGTCACATAGTACATAATCTACCTTCTTTTATGTCTTTTCATTTACAAGTAATATTGAGATATGTCGGTACCGTGAACCTTATGATAGTGAACCGGTTCAAACCGTTACCCGGATATGAATTCAGACGGACCATCACTACCAACACTAGGTGTGTTTTTTTTGGTGATGAAAGAATCCCTGTTTAGTTGCGATTTTGCTGTAAAAAAAAAGGATGTTGAAAAGCAGTGCTGAATAGGGTTATTTATAATGCCTTGTGCTTTTGTTGTTGCACTTAAAGACACTATAAACATTGTGGAAGACCCATTTAAAAAATTATCAAACTTTGCTACCTGACATATCTGACAGTATTTCAATGGACAAATACACACTGGCCCTAGAACACAAAAGTTCAAACAGTTATACTGTCACTTGTAAAATATGTACAGATAAAAATTGGCACATGAATTATTCTTGGCCAATGAAAATTCTGCAACACATCAGTCTATGGGGAAAAACTGGAATGGTCTCTCAATGATTTTACTTTTTAAAGCGCTTAATGATCATTTTGAACTGTTACTTTTAAGGGCCTCATTTTTAGACCTTATCAAAGATACTAGTAGCAGAGGGAATCATGTACCTTACACTGTTTTAAATGGAAATATTG
>JZLH01S0090763.1:22921-44051 GCA_001188425.1 Eucidaris tribuloides | reverse complement strand
CCTTGCCCAATTGGGCGCAAGTAAACTTATTGATTCTGTGACTGAGCAAATATAAGAATCTTGCTAAGAAACAAACAAAATACATCTAAATTCTGTGTTCAGTTAACTTATAATTGACTAAATTTTAATCCAATATTCTTGTTCATTACTACTCAATTTTCAGATCATAATTTCACACCTTTTTGCTAACCTCCAGAAGTACACTAAAAAACATCAATTTCTAATAAAAGGGCCTTGTTGTGTTAAAATGACTCGTGAGAATATCATTTTGAATGGATTTTGATTAATTTGTTTATTTTCGGGCAAGTAAATTCTTTCATTCGGGCAAGTAAAATCTGAAAAGTGATTCATTATTACTTGCCCAAGGGGAAGTATGGAAAAACGTTGTGTGGAGCCTCTGATAACCCATGTACATGGGTAGGCATGTAGCTAAGTTGTTTGCATTACCATAGAGCCTTATAGTTTTGGTTGATCAGACAAACTTTTTTTTTGTTAACCATGTCAAATTTTAGGGCTGAGTATCCCGGTTTAATAAAATTTTCGTTTAAACAGTGCTCCCTAAACGGGTGCGTTTACGCGTTTAAACTATCTTTGTCAAGTCGCAAGTCGAAGTGTTAAAATGAAATTCGGAGGTTGGTCAGTTCGTTTTTTCAGGGCTCGGACATTATTAGCGATAATATTCACAGTTTCCGGTTATTATGCTAAAAGCGATCGCGGCGGGAGTTTGTTTTTTAGGATGAGAACATTGCATTAGCGGCTATATTAACTTCCGCTATTCGTACCAGGTCATCGTCGGGCGTGCTCGTTTTTTTAGGATCAAACATTATTAGCGCTATATTAAGTTCTGTATTGACACTAGCAAAAGTTATTCCAGAAGTCGTTTTTTAGGATTCAGAAAAGGAATAGCGCTAATTATTAAGTTCCGCCTATTAATTACTAAAAGAAGATTCGTTGGGAGTATGTTCTTTATGGGATTTTAAAAAAAATTAAATTAAAAATAAATATTAAGTTGCCGTATAAATTACTACAAAAGATTGTTGTTGAATATGTTTTTTTTTAGGATTAGAAATATAGCGGGCTGATATTTAAGTTCCGGGTATTGCGCTAAAAAGGATCGTCTGCCCATTCATTTTTTTAGGATCACACACAATTATTGAGGTGCTAATATTAGAGGTTCTGTATTACACTAGAAAAGCATATCAGAAGTTCGTTTTGTAGGCATTAGAAAGGAATCTAGCGCTAATATTAAGTTCCGATATAATACTAAAAAAGATTGTTGGGAGTTATGTTTGTTACGCATTAAAAAAATAATAAGATTAAAAAATATATTTAGGTTCCCGTATACATAGGGCTAAAAAAAGATTTCGTGGGAGCTATGTTTTCTTCAGGGGATTAGAAGTTAATTAGCCGGCTGATATAAGTTCCGTATTACGCTTCAAAAAGAACATTGTGGAGTGCGGCGCAGGTGCGGGGTACGTTGATATTGCGAGTGTCTTGTTTCTAGAAGTAGAAAAAAAGGGTAAAAAGCGTTTCACGTACAACTGGGAAATTTTGTAAAACATTTACACCCTCTGACGGCTCGTTTAAACGATAAAAGGACGTCATGCACTCCCAGCCCTAGTCAAATTATTGTTTTATATCTCGCCGCAGACATCAAAAAATAACATCAGACCCTAACTGCAAAATTGTTTGAAGTTTGTCAATTTATTATAGTGTTGTAGTGAGAAATTGTGATTTTTTTAATATATTTTATGAAGAGAGCACACATTGCACTTGTATGTGCTGTGGGCGCAAAATTTTATCTAAACGCTCATTCGTCATTCGCGTGCGAAAAAGACATCCTTGGGGATTAACACGATTTATTCGCCTGAGAAAACGATTTGTGTCGGGCATTGACGAGATAAATCTTGTTGTAGGCTTAAAGCATCGGTGTGTCATTGATTTGCACGTGCCAAAAAACATCTATATGAATGAAATCAGCTGAAATCATATCAAATTGAGAATTAATATAAATAGAGGACCTCTCATAGAGGGACTTGGCAGGGTAAAATTATTGAGATTTTTTCGTGAAATCTGGTCGCACGGTTAAACTTTCATCCTTTTTTCAAATTACTCAGGAGCAAGCAATGTTCAAAAAATTCCGCGACGTCAAACGTGCACGTGCCCGCTCCCCAAAAATTGTCGATCAGCGCTTAGCCATCGATGGTGTCGGGGCGCGGGGCGTCTAGCCGTTTAACATCACTGTAGCGCCCGGTCTGTTGTCGTGGGCGACTTTAGTACACACAGCAGACCCGCGTTCGCAGTTTAGAGCAAAATTGAAATTTGCCGACGGAAAGAACAGACGGTGTTCTCGGTACACCTGTCGTTGATTTAGTTTTCTTCATAAAACAACAAATTCCTTTTTTTCTCGACTTATGGATCTTCAGACTCTTCAACACACAAATTGTTTATAGTCATTAACTCACCGTTTCGGGTGATTTCGATAATGAAGGGACAGTAATGGACTTCACAATTCCCTGACCACAAATCTTTAAAGGCAGCGTTCACCCTGACATCAAGTTGGTTTTAATAGAAGCAGCAATAAATGAAAGACACATATTAGTGAAAGTTTGGCCATAAATCTGCCAAAGAATAACAGAGTTATGAGGTTTGCAAAAAAAACAAATAAAAAAAAAAAAAAAATAAAATAAAACTTAAATTGGGGTTGTGACGTCACATTGCGAGCAGCGCCCCGGATACGTCATGTAATTATAAATTCAGTAAATTGCGAATTTTTTAATAGTCATTGATAATTGAATGGTTTTTTTCATAGAGCATGTAATTAACATAATGTGTCTGATAATATATTGAATTAGACGTAAATCATTTCAAATTTCCTTGAGAAACGGACACTTTGTATGCGAATTTATATCACAATGACATATGGGGAGCTGCTCGCATGTGACCATGCATTAAATTTGAAAGCTTTAAATTCCATAACTCTGTTATTCTTTGGCGGTCTTTTTTTCGCCAACTTTCACTTATATGTTTCTCTCACTGTTCTGCTTTCTTAAAAACCAACTTCGATTGTCAGGTGTGAACCTTGCCTTTAAATGACAGGTGGACTCTTTGAGGGCTGCTTACATCAACAATGTGCGTCAAAACAATGTTGCTTTCTATAGACCCTCTTGTAACATAGTCTAGGAGGATGTTGTGGTGGCACTGTTTATAAATGGCATTTTGGTGGCAGCGGTGTTGACAGATTTTGTGTTGATCAAAATACTTAAATGCCACACTGCTCTGCACACCACAAGTCTTTGATAGTCTGCACGCATGGAGCGTCTGCTTCAATTATTACTGCTTTCTACCTCCTGTTTTCATCTGATGTGTATAGACTAAAAGTATTCTTACTGTGCTTATTGGGGGAAACCTTTCTTTCATATGGCTCGTGCCATCCCCATGCTTCAGTGCATCGTCATTCTCCTCATCTACACACGGCTTTTCTTCCCATAATCGACTCTTAGCTATTTTGGTGTGCTAAATCGTGCTCTGGCGATATTTTGAAATATCTCCAGGAAATCATGACGTTGTATTCAATATTTTCTTCACATCGATAATTTCAATATCTATCCAAACATCGGCCAGCCCTACCTCTTAGTCCCACTTCACGGTGTTAAAAATTTTATGTTGTTTTCTGGAATGGATTGTCACTTGCCCGGGAGTAGAAGGTAACTACAGAACAACCACACTACCATGTGTCTTCCTCTTTTTGGGGATGTGGTGCTGTAATTTGTCAAATCTATTGACAATTTTCCCTAAAATTTCCTCTAAGTTGTTTTTTTTCCTCTAAGGTATGATGGCTACAGTCTACACTCAATATTTATTTTTAGACATGTTATGTATTTATCACATATTGTGTATATTTGTTTTCGAATTTAGTCTTCCTATAACTTAGTACGCTTTCTGGGCTAGTTTTTAGTACCCTGTATCATAACTCATCTCTACTACAAGCTTTGTTAAGGATCGTCCCTCCCTTTGCAGGAGGCGGCCATAAACTGGGCTGCCTACGTCCTGAGTGGGTCTGACTCTTTGATCATTGATAGTCTAAAAAGTTTCAGACAATTCTAAGGACACAAAAACTACTAAAAGATGTTGCTGGGTAATTCTCATAACTACGCCAAAGGTAGAAGCGTGTAGAAGCGCTGCCAGACCTATACTAACAGGCATAAGTTTAAGCTTTTATAAGTCAATTACTATGAAAAGGCAATACCAACCAAAGAAAGAAACTTGGCTCATTTGACTTTGACCTACATATGTGACCTTGTGACCCCAAAATAACAGTTGAGGTCCCTATTACGCATCTACCACCAAGTTTTGGTTACAAATGGACTGTGTTTAAAAAGTTACCTAGTTTGGCGCCTTTATGGGCCATTGCTTCTTCCCACTCAGAGCCCTACAAGTGCGAGAGTGTGGTGTCACCTGTGTCGAGTGTTAACCAGGTACGAGGTGCCCACTCTTCCCTCGCCGTGCACCGCCCACACTCGCCTCATGCTTTCGCAGGACTTTCACCCACCAAGTTTTGTCTAATCCACTGATACGAATCGTGAATTATCTTATAGGGCCCTTACCCCAAACTTACTGCTCTGCGCGCCCTCCGCTTTGGTGTAGGCCCCGAATACCGGTAAATGGGTCACGACACCCTGGTGGCTTGTTATTGTTGACATAATGTCAGGCATCACTCTCCCTGCAACATAGCTGTTTCTCGCATTATATGCTGACTTAATATCTACAGCACTCAAAGCTGTACTAAGACCTGAACATCATATTATCAAAATTAGACGAACACCTAAATTAAGACGGAATGGTAATGTTGTTGAAAACTAGGCCCTACCTTTTTGCATCTTTAGTGTAGGGCTGCGCATGTACTCACTAGCCAGGCACCTCACTCCGCCTTTAGGGCTCGTTCAGGGTGGACCAGGTGAGGACTCCTTTGAATCCCTACCTCCTTGCCTCAAGCACTCATTCACTGTCCAGGTTTAGCCGTACCAAATTCCAATATTGTATTTTTTTGAGCATACACACGAAATAGTCATGTATAATTCGTATGTGCTAAGCTCTAGCGTTTACATCTGACGGCTGCGCGGCGACGTTCCTCACCGCGTTTAATGGAGTGGCAGGTAGCCGTCAGATTAGCGTAACGTACCGCAACACTGTCAGAACCAACGATACCGACTACGGCACGTAAACGTGGAGCGGCTAGTACCCAATTGTATACTCGGACGTAAAACGACGAAGTGTGAGGTTGAAAGTACATGTGAACCTCATCTTTACCCCTTTTATACTGACGGACGTTGACAACAACAGCATGGGGTGCCGGACTGAATCGCGACTAGCTCACTTGAGCCTTTGGGCTAGCGCTGAGCTAAAAATTCAGTTTTAGGTTTTTCATGTTGTTTTTCTGGATGCTGGGGGGTAACTCCCAGTATAAAAGGTCAAAAAAATGATTAGCCGACGTTAAAAGTTAGTGCTAGCTAGTGGTGGATTCAGGTCCGCCATCAGGCCGAGCTAAAGTTCAGTATAAAATGTTTCTCGTCTTTTAGTGGGACTAACTCAGGTAACATTAGAATACTTTGTGAAAGATTGGACAAAAATTTTGACTGGTTTGGATTACGCAACTGCACCAGAGAACTATAACATAGGTGTGTTTCATGTATTTCAGGCATTGTTTCTATCTTACTACACGCTTTGCCGGGTATATTTTACCTAGTGCGTGTAGTATACTCGGTGGCGCCGACCGCTGTCAGATTGCTTTTGGCAGCTCATGCACACTGTCAAAGCATGGTACGATAGCACTTGTCATGTGGCTCCAATATGTTATTTCACATTGACTATGTGTTACGATATGTATCTACACACTATTACAGAATAAATACACAGTTGTTGTTTTTAGCCATCTCTCTTATGAATGGTCCACTGTCACGGTAGCAAATCCAACCATCTTGACGTGGAGCGATGAAAACTAGTCCTTTAGATACAGGCAAATTCCACAAATATGGACTTGTTGCCAGTGCCGATACGGTCTACAGACGAGTAGGAGGAAAACAATTATGCTCTATTCTACCACACCACCAGACTTTTTCTGTTGCATTTGGGTAGCATTAAGTGCCACATCTTTAAACATTCTAGGCGTCATAACGAAGACGGCAGTTTTTTCATTCTGATCATGGATCAGTCGGGGCTTTAAAACGCTCTGGTTTTATTCAGGCATCCACAACTGAGTACAAATTATGACACGTCTGACTGCTTCATTTTCTTACACCCCCTCCCTTACCATCCAAAAAAATAAACACGACCTTGTCTATTCCACTCATTACTTATATATTCTTTAGCATGCTTACCTACATTGTCATCAGACGACAACACACAGCACTTATTTGAATTGCAGCTTTCAACAGTGTGTAGGTGTTACCTGTTAGCAAACCGCAGCAGCGCAGAAAGTTTTGTTAGGGAATAATACAACGAGCTTGTTCATCCCTATAATAGTCTCAAAATTCAGTTAAGTCAACACGGAGTAACACCATAACGTGAAATCGATTTCACGTTTTCAAACTTCTTAACTGAAATCGCAACGTGAATCGTTTGTTCTAGTCGGACACAAACTATGGTTTAGTATTTTGCAGCATACGAGCATAGCAGAGTTTGAAGATAGGCCACTGCCACAACACGGTCTGCTTAGTGATCTTTGGTCGACTGCTTCAATAGTATGTTGATATATCAGTGTCTTTTCGTGTTTAAAGACAACTAAATAGTACACCGGTTTCATAAGGTCGCCGTTCGTAATTGCGTAATTATCTTCTATGTAAATGTTCTTGCTTAAATTATAACCATTCAACGGTGAATTATCATTAAGCCAATCACCTGAGTCTACCGGTAATTTTTAACGCGATAATTTATCTTCGCAACCAACTCATCTTCGTCAATTCTGCACGTGGATTTTTCCCAGCGATTTTCCACTCGTCTTATTTTTACCAGCTTTCTTGCCACGTTCTTCACTCGCGTATTCCATCTCGCTCGAGTTACACAACTCGCTAACTACAGCACGGCTCGAGCACACACTACACCACCTACTCCGTGTACTGCCAACAGCTGCTACCAGCCCAGATGTCTTCCAAACCCGGGCCGTATGTTATACTTCGCACGAGATTCCGGGGTTGGAACTTCGACGGTCTCAGCTCGTTCGCTCGCAGCACAGACTAGATTTTCTTCCTTCAGCTGGTTCGGCGTCTTATTTGCCTCAAGTCAACCGAGAGTTCTTCGCTCAACCCGGCACGACCTCACTGCTGCCTCACTCGGCGACCATTCTCTCGATCCGTTTGCTGCTGATAACCGCCACGAACACTGAACTTCCGACACGACATATCAACGGACGCACGACCACTGGCTTGCTGTCCATCAATCGACTCAATCGGGCACTCTCACCGTCCCGTCATCGGCGAAAGCACCGCTGCTTCATACTTTACCATCCTCTTCAGTCACCTCCGTCGGCCTTTTCAGCCCCGGACTCGGCGGAGCTGTCGATCCCGCAAAAAGACTCCGAGTTCGTCACCGCGTCTGAGCCGGTTCGTCTCCGCGACCCGACATCTCGTGAGCGCCCTTTTCACTTCATCACTCGTCAGTCTCGCCTCATCTGTATTGAGACTCACGAAACACTCTGCATGGACACTTTTTCTTGCCAGTCATTTTTGTGTAATCATTATTTCAGCCATTTACGTAAGCATACATGCTACTTTATCCTTAGTTGTAGCTACATTCTAATTCACGCTAATTACCCAATCTACTAAGTTGCTTCTAATGTCATGTGCAATATACACTGCTTCAACTTAGAATTTGCAGACCCTCTATTTTTTATAGATAAACATAATGAAAAGGGACATGTTCTCTTCATGTATTTAGTGAAACTGACTGTCCACGTAAAAGTAAAAAATAAGGAATTGTTTGACACCACACATATTCATCTTACAATCTTACACTCAATTTATTTATTCATCCACAATCTAATCACTCGTTATGCAAACCAACCGTTGGTCACACATGTTCCTACAAGTCCACGGCTAGCACAATTGCTTTTTGTCTTTTAAAAAATAATGAGAGAAAATACACATGGCAACCACTACACCATACAAAAGACCAAACATTCTCGGAAATTGGTTTCAACCGCCTCAGTTGAATGAATACAATTTTCACATCACGTCTTAACAGCTACAAAGACTTTAAAAAAGGAAAGAAGGGGAAAACGGTAAAAATAAGGTATTGGCAATTATCTTCAATTACAAGCATACTGCGGAGAAAAGTTAGGAATGGTCCACGGACATAATAGCGGCCTTTAGCCATAGACTAGAACTCATCGAAATAAGAAATAGATGAATCAATTGAAAACCTTGCTGTAGCCTCAATAAGCCTTTGAAAATCTTCTTATCCAGTTAAAAAAACCGCGATATCAAACAGCTTAATTCACTAAAGCTATTCAGCCACAATTGGGCCACCATATTAATCTGAGTCCTGAGCAATTTTGCAATTCCATTGCGAATCTATGAACGCATAACAACACACATATTTCGCAGTATGAAGCATAGCTTTCCAACAAAGTTCAGATCAATGTGTACTGTTGTCTTCTCTGGAACTTTTTTTCCCTACCACCACATATTGAATGTGAGAAGAATAATACTGCTGAGCCACACCAAAACCAATTCAAAACCTTAAAAAATATTTCATCGGTATGCGCAAAGGCATTGAAAATGTAGGCAACCACTTTGAAGTTGAATAATTATCAATTATTGTCAAAAGTCATCCATGAGTATATATGTTTGCAACCATTACCAATGTTACAACCACAAAGCATTCAAGTCAAAGCATACAGTGGCCAATATGAACAAATTTTGTTATGCAAACTTTCAAAAAAAGTATGGTGTAACATTAACTGCTGCTGCTGGAATCAGGAAACAAATTAAACGCTACCAAAAGTTGCTGAAAATAAGGAGATAATTCATTTATGATTTTTTGTTTACCTCCACAGGTTTAGTTTTGGATCAGTGTATAGATCCTGGTTGATTTTATTGTTCTTTCATATGGTATTATTTAATCTTTAATTTTGATGTTAATGAATATATGTTGGAAATGAAATTGAATTAAAATTGAAAATGACAATATTGTAAGGTTATAAGAACCCATTGGAGATTAGAAGAAATATCTGGGTTGGGTTCTATGGAAAATTGTGTTGTTATTACCATGGAGGCTCTCTTATACTACCTCCCATGGTTTTAGCACTATGCTACACTGTACGCAATATCAGAGGGCAGCATAGTGTTTTGTTTGGGGTGGGGGGGGGCCTTTATAGGTTAAACTGATTGGCAGTGCTGTACAGTAGTGGGCTTGCAAAGCCTGTATCATTGTACGCGTCCTTGATCATACACAAACTTACAGGACTGGCATGCACTGAAAATAATAATACAGGTAAAGAACACCTCAGCGGCCCAGCTTGGAGATAAAAGGAAATGATCAAAGACTTTTATCCTGAAAATCTCTAATCCATGTGAAAGGATCTTTAGCAATAAGATTGGCTTGCGTATCTTATTGTGTGAGTGCACTTGCCAGTAATTCGGAACCTAAACGCAGTGCCGGCCATAAAAAAAAAAAAAAAAAAAAGAGAGAAGAGATAGAACATGAAATTTTGACTTGTTGTGGCTGCCCGAAGTGTTGCCAACCGCATTGAACAAGTAGCGCATATATTGTTTCCTTTCTATGCCTTCCAGCTCATATTGGGGTATGATCTACAACAAGTGCTGTATTAGAAATAGGGGGGGAAGGGGAGGTTGGGAGGGGTTCTTAGTATTCGTTGATACCGCATGTGCATGGTACGAGACTGGACCATATTCGCCCTAATTTCAGTATACCACGGGCATAACATATTAAGAAGCCACACAAAACTTTGGCATGGCACATACATGTACATGTAGGTATCACAATTGTACATCGAGTGCCCACGCCCCTCCCCCCCACCTTCCCTGGGGTAAAAGTAACTATAATACTAAATTTGAGTTACACATTAAGATTGACTATAGTATTTTTTGGTATCCAAATATTTAACCAAAATGACGCAGTAAGCAATTGGTTATTAATGAAATTTAAAAATATGCAGATGTCAGGTGTTGTTGTGCTCCTCTTCTGCCGTCATGTAGAATTAGAATATTATTAATCTAGCATGGGGGGGTTTCAAGCCGGTGAATATTACTTGCATCCATCGCGTGCGCAAAGGCAAAAAGATGACAGCAGTGTATACCCGCGCTTGCCGTCACACAGCGGTGAAGGAATATACAGCTCACTCATCCAGCGCGGTTACTTATCTCTTTATTTACAATGAGAGTTGATCCCGAGATTTCTTTCACCGATTTATCGGCTTACGTATCTAATATTGTAATTTACATCTTTTTTCGCACAGAATCACACTATATTCGTTACTCTCTGGCCTATACTTTGCTGCGACTTCCACAATTTACTTAAAGTAAGAGGACAGATGTGATTTGCTGTTGGATAAGCAATAACACGTGTCACACATTATAAAAGCAGAGTGGGCAGTGTCGTCATTTGACAGACTCGATGATTTGTAGAGGATTTTATCACATTTCACTTTTTTTTTCTAAACTATTCTACATAAGGTAAATAATATTGGATGGTCTTATTTTCGGTGGACACAGAAAATATTGATCCGGTTATTGAAAATATATACGGGCAGCTCGTCTACAACCTCAGTCCAATATTTGTCAGCACAGTCATAGCATATTTTCTTGTGTCCAACCATCAGACCTAATGGCCTATCATCTTATTGATGAGGCTATATTTTGCCAGAATAAATTGCTCGTTCATTCTTCATAGACGTCATCTTATCAAAATATGGATGCATAAATAAGATGAAATGCTTGATCTATTATTTTTCATAGGTTTCAGATTCGGAATCTCCGTTTGGGTCAATCTTTTCTAAGTCGATTAAAAAATAACAGATCAAGCATTTGATCTAGTTTACTCATTAATTGATAATACAGAGATGAACAGCCATAATTTATCCATGCATCTTAATTCTCTCTGCAAACCTTTCCTTCATTAATTAAAAACTTGTTCCTACTGGGGACTTATTAATATTAACGAGCTCAGACACAAGAAATGATTCTCAGGTATTTCTAACCAAGTGAACGGTGGCATTGCCGTTACCCAGCATGGCCTGGTGGTTGTGCCGCTGACTGGATATCAGTAGGTTTCAGATTCGAATCCCGTTGGGTCAATCTTTTTCTGAGTCATTAAAAAATAACAGATCAAGCATTTGATCTTATTTATCATTAACCCGTTGAAGACGATTTGATTTCGCTTTAACACGCATTTCCCATAGACCTCGTGACGAGATATCTCGTCACTCGTCTTCAACGGGTTAATTTGATAATACAGAGATGAACAGCAAATTTATTCTGCATCTTAATTCTCTCTGCAAACCTTTCCTTCATTAATTAAGAATATATTTTTCTCAGAAAAAGAGCAATCAAATATTGTTTGAATGTTAATCAATTTTCTGAAACTTTTTACGCACCTCACATACTCTACCTCTAGTCTGACTGCCAGACTGTTATTCACAAATCATCAGAGTGAAAATAAGAATCCTGCTGAACATACAAGTACATCATAGCTTACCAAGCCAAAATCCCTTCAGTTGAGAACCAGCAAGCCAAGAAGCCTCAGCTTTGCAGGGGATAGGAAGAATCCAACATGTGCAACAATCCAGATGAAGTTTACAATCCTTACATGTCTGGAATCCAGACTAACAAATTATCAGATCTCAATATACAAGTAAGGCTTCCACACTTTCTTCTTTAAGAATCCAGACTATCCAATTATAAGATCTCAATGTTTGGCTTCCACACTTAATTAGTGTCTGAAATCAAGACTACCCAATTATCAGATCTCAATATACAAATATGGCTTCCACACTTTCTTCTTCAAGTATGGAATTCAGACTATCCAATTATCAGATCTCAATGGCTTCCAAACTTCCTTCTAAGAGTATGGAATCAAGACTAGTATCCAATTATCAGATCTCAATATGGCTTCAACACTTTGAGTATGGAATCCAGACTACCCAATTATCAGATCTCAATATAGCTTCCACACTTTTTCAGAGAGCAGGTCCATTTGCAACCAATCCAACATTTTGTTCCAAGAGTGAAGTCAGGCATTTCTGAAATGACAACACATAAATGTTGACAGCCCGAGTTACCAGTAAATTCCTTGCCACACCGACGATGCCATTTTTAATCAGTACACGCAAGTCCGAGTTTGAACGCTTCTTGTACCCTAATGGGGTATCATGCAGACCCCATGCAGAATCACAGAATCCATGCTTTTGCCTTCTTTTATGTACATGTAGGAAAGAGGAAAAAATCCCCCCTATACAATGGCCTCTCTATCCCCTCCACTTTCTATTGTTTGTTTCGCATTCCACGGAACAAAAGCAACTTCGTCAAATAAAAGAGGAAGCCCCTTGACAGGGGAACGGATTTACAATACGTGCAGACTGCGTGCAGACTGCGGCAGAGATTGCAATGCCACAGAGCACAGCATACAGTGTGTCTAAACAAAAATTGTGCAAGTGAAAAGTTCCTTTTTGGCATTTTGAAGGCGATCCACTATTTGCTCCGGCGACAGTTGCTCCGGTAACAATATCTCACAATACATAGAGTTAGGGTTAGAGTTGCCATTGGTTTCCAGTTCAGAATAGGGTTACATGTAGAGTAGTGTTTGGGTCAGGGTTAGGGTTAGGGTTAGGGATAGGGTTGACACCAGGGTTTTGTAATAATCGTTGGAGCAATTGTTTCCGAAGCAAATGTCGGACATTCATTCTGAAAGTACTGTTCAGATGTGATACTTACATCAACATCAAGGGCATAGTCTAGCAAGTCAATGCTACTAGTTCATTAGCTCTGTTTAATTTGTTTTATTCTGAGATATGTTTAGTTAGCAAGAGGGTAAATTACAATTGTACTACTTTTCCTATGGAAGAGGGTCTGATCGTGCTATCAGATGGTACAATAATTGTGATTTTATTCTTTGTTATCTAAGCATATATCTCAAGAAAAAAAAAGCAAATTCAACAGGACAAATGGTAATTGAAAGTCAAGGCTGTGTCCTTGACATGGATGTAAGCATTACATGTATGTTACAACAGCATTTTCTAATACACATGTAGAGCGAAAGAGAGCATTTTTCACTTGCACAATTTTTTTTTAGACACACTGTACAGGTTTGAAAAGCCAGGATTTACTCAGTCCCCATTCTATTCAATCGCACTTCGCTTGAAACAACTTTGAAAGCAGATTCGTCAACTGATGTGTTTGTTCGACGACAGGCAAACTATAGTTAGAGACAGGTTAACACATAGTCCCTCGCATTCAGGCGCATTACATAATGCAAATTCCTAAATCTTCAAAAGATGGTAATACTCCTACTTGTCGCCCAAAATAGCAGTCGAGTGTTACCGTATTTGTCACATATTCATGAAGCTGTGGATTTGCTGGGCACCAATAAACACTACACTGCAAAATGTAAATTATTAGCTGTACTGAAGCTTGAGTCTTTACCCACTGGAGACGACTTGATTTCACTATAACACACATTTTCCATGTCGACACCAACACAAGTTAACTCGTACTTACATGTACATAGTCTCCAATGGGTTACGTGATCAAATCGCTTTGCTTTTTGTTAAAGGCACTGTATAACAGTGTTTCCAGTTTTAAAAATCTGAGCTACATGATTCCCCATGCAATCGGTGTCTCTGACATGGTCTAAAAATGAAGCCCTGAAAAAATTGCAGTTTAAAACGATCAGTAAGTGCTTTAAAAAAGTAAAAATCATTGAGAGACCATTCCAGCTTTCCCCCATAGACGGCTGTGTTGCAGAATTTCCTATCGCCTGATAGGAAATTAATGTGTGTTCTAAGGTGTTTATTTGTCCATTCAAACACTGTCAGATATGTCAGATAGCAAAGTTCGAAAAATTTTAAACGTGTCTTCCACAGTGTTATATAGCGTCTTTAACCGTTCACATGCCAAATTAGATGGAAAGGACATAAGTGTCCTAGCTTCGACAATTCGCATCTGGAAACGTGACTCTGAAGCTCAACTACATGAAATACAGCAGGCTAGGGGTTCTGTGCAAGGCAAAGAAATGAATGCATGACGTACACTCCAGTGGCAACTGTAGCAGCGCCAAATGTGAAACCTCAACTCCAACCACGATCATAACCCTAATCCTACATACATGTAGATGTTCCCTGAACTTAATCCTTGAAACTTAACCTAGCCCCCCAACCCAATGATAAGTCTAAACTGTTTCTCTTTAAAGCATACTGCACTTGTCGCTGGACCATACAAAGAGGTACACTGCCCCAAACAGGTGAAAGATGTTGGCATCAGCCAAGAAGGTGAAAGATGCTGTATTGATACCAAGCAGGTTTGCTGTTCATCTCTGTCTCAATTATCAAATGATAATCACATCAAAATAATGTTTGATCTTTTAAATGTATTTAAAGATTGTGTCATTGATTTGCACATCAAAAAACATCTATATGAATCAAATCAGCTGAAATCATATCCAATGTGAAGATTAATATAAATAAACACCTCTCATAGAGACTTGGGGTAAAATATTGAGTTTTGGTGAAAATCTGGACGGTTAAACTTCATCCTTTTTCAAATTGCTCAGGAGCAAATCTGCGACGTCAAACGTGCATGTGCCGTTCCAAAATTGTCCGATCAGCCGTTAGCCAAAGGTCGCGCAGGGGATAGCCATTAACCAATCAGAGGGCTGCGCTGGTCTTGCTACGGTGCACAGTAACCGCGATTCGCAGTTTGAGCAAAATTGAAACTCACAGAAAGAACAACATTCTGGTAACATGTCGTTATTAGTTTTTCTCATAAAACAACAAATTCATGACGTATGGATCTCAGACTTTCAACACCATTTGTAAGTACTAAACTACCGTTTGGTATTGATAATGAAGGGAAGTATTTGGACTTGCACATCCCTGACACAATCTTTAATTAGTAGCTACTGAGTAAAAAGAATAATCCAACAGGACTTGAACCTGAGGCCTTCTGATATCCGATCAGCAGCACTACCACTAGGCTTTGTTGGGTAATGGCATTGCCCATGGTTTATACCTGAGAATCAGTCCTTACATTTGAGCTCATTAACATTTCATACACCGCCAGTAAGACCGAATTTATGTATGAATAAAATGCTTGCAGAGAGAATTTGCGCTGCCCAAATAGGTCTGCTGCCCATCTTTGTACTAGATCTTGTGCTTGATCTTATTTACATGTATCCTTTTGAATTGATGTCTCTCCCAAGATCGAATAGTACATGTACAAGTACATGCAAATGCCGATCCATCCTCATTGGCGTGAGTTTCTGACCCAGAGAACTCAGACCAGCAGGTCAGTTTTCATTAGAGGATACAAAAACTCTGACGTTGTTTAGTTGGAGACAACATCCGCAACCTGCAGTCAGCATCCATCACAATGGATGACCCCAAAAAAATCTCAAAAGGATTGATGCAAAAAATGTTGTAACTTCTCAGTCATAAAATGTGCACAAACCTTCTCTGTTTTAACTCATAACCATTAGGTCTGTCTTCTCCTTCAGTTTCCACCAAATGTGTTAATCTAAAGCATGGAGAAAAAACAAGGGAAGACAAATCAAATTAAAATGTATACAGAACAATTTTTTTTTCTGAAATTACATGTAGCATCAGCTAAAACATCAAGCACAAACAAAATACCATACTTGTTTTAAAAAATTATTTTTTAAACACAAACTACAACTACAAATATCAATGAAGGTGATAATACCCCCACCCCATCACGCCCGACTGCACCATGATAAACCATTACCATGGCAACACAGTTCTGACCCATTCAAAAAATGTATTTTGTACATCTTCACCCTGACAAGACCAATACGTGTGTCAAATCTTGTGAGCAATGCATGGTCAAAAACTGAGGAAGTATTTAGTTCGATCCGCAAGATTTTTACTTGAATAATTGCAAGAAGATGCTGTTACCATGGCAATGCAGATTCCAACACATTTGAAAAATGTGTCTTGCACATGACTTGTATCTTTACCCCAACACCAATGTGTGTGCAAATTACACATCGGCATTTTATAAAATCACTGGACATCCCTGAAAAGTATTCTGGGAATACCCACATGTGCACTGTAAGTGAACATGTATAATTTTTATCCTTGAACTTGAAGAAAAATAACATTCAAGTCCCACACAACACACACACCTACTGTACATACACACACACACAGTCACACACACAGTCACACAAACACACACACACACACAAACATACTGTACACACAACAATGTCTGAACTCCTACAAGTCTAAAAATAAACACTGGCCGTAAGATTCTCAAACACGCCACACCTGCACAATAGAGAGCACAGAGTGCATGTTTTCTGAGATAATCACTCAAACACACTATAAAGTGTCTGGTAAAGGTCGTTCCATGACGCATGCAGATAAGGAAACATTCTCATGCATTTATTACCAGTACTAAATATTAATGGTACTAGTTACTATACTGTGCAGGTGTAAGAGCAGGGATTTTACAACTCAGTGATGATAAGCCTATAGGGCCTACCTACAATGTTGCTTGGGTGAGGTTGTAACGAGGTGATAGATTATATGCAACATTTTTATGTTCCATGAAATAGTTTTACTACATGTAGTAAGGCTAGATATTCAACAAGCCACCAACACCAACAGCCCCCCCCCTCCAATACTGTAGTTGAAAGATGAAGTGCTTACATGTACATGTATAAAAGTGGTCAACATCATTATTATCCTCTTCTTCACCATCATCATCACCTCAATCATCACCATCATTTTAATCATCATCATTATCAATCTTCATCATCATCATAATCATCACCATCACCATCACAATCATCATCATCATTGTCATCATTTACATCTTTGTCATTATCACAGTCTTCACTATCATCGTTTAACATCACCTTCATCTTCAATTCTTCATCTTCATCTTCATCAGTATCATCATCATCATTCTCACAAGTGTGATTAATTATTAAAAATCCCTCATGAAACAGACTATTTCTTCTGACAGTGTAGTACAAAACAAACACACTTGAACAAATTTATTTATTTGATAGATAATGTTCATAAAAGGACAAACTAATACAATAAACAAATAAGTCAATAAAGAAGTTTCATTATTTCATTCCAATGCATGTTTTTTTTAGCTGTTCACTCATACACAATTCAAAGTACATAAATTCGTACATGTACATGTATGTACTGTTGATGAAATGTGTAATTTGTGTAAAGACTTATCAACGTAGGCATACATGTACCTACATGTACACAGCTCAGTCTATATTAACTTCTTGACTTTTTTTCTCACACTTCCACACCAATATCCACACCTGCCCTATCCCTGCTGCTCTCATGTATAAATGATGTTTGCAAAAAATAACACCATCAAAAGTAATCAATAACGAACCCACAAGCGTTAAAAAAAATCTTCACTAAGACCCTGCGAACAACAAAATGCGGCCACGCAACAAAGTGTCGCTGCATTGATTTTCGCCGCCGGCGAGCACATAACTTCTACAACGTGAGGAGAAAGCTTCTTCAACAATTCAACAATGCCCACACACATGTACCCGACACCAACATCTTGAAAGGGCGAATACATAATAAATAACATGTCGCAAATTTTATGTGACACATGGACGGGACATGCCATTGTGTCGGTACATTACAAAAGAGCGGTGCCGGAGGAGCACACCGGTTCTGACAGGTCCACATTCAATATTTTTGCCGAAATCGTTAGGGGAGGGGCAACAAGTGGTCATCAGAGATTATTGATTGGCATAAACCAACGCAGTCAACCATTCATACACTTGTGCTGCTCCAAGAAAGTAATCAATAAATAACTGTGCATGCGTCTTGTACTTACATGGTCTTTGCATCATTTGGTTGTGTTTTCTGTATTGTAAAATTTGACAACTGATTATATCTTTACTCAAGTGAGTACTGTATTGTGAATGCACATAGCACCCTTGTAGCACAAATAAAGTGGGAAATTTTCTGTTTTCAGAAAATGAAATTGTAGGCCTATGTTTCTGGCATTTTCTAAATCTGAAGTAGGGGCCTACTGTTGTTCTACTGTGAATGTCATTTCTCAATTTTACCGTTAGATTTGAAAGCAACATGCAAACTGTGCTATGAAATTAAAAACATCATTTCTGTATCTTCAACAATGCTGTGCACATTACCACTTTGATTTTAAATACTGATCTCCGTGTGCTACAGAACTCTTTTATCTAGTATATTTTAATGTAAAACATCATAGAAACATGTAATCTGTAATAAAGGTGTGTATAAGTTCTGTGAAATTTACACACATACATGTACATGCATGTAAGCTTATCTAAGGAAGATGTTGATTATCAGACGATAATTTTTCTTTCTTGTATTTTCCTTTCTAAGTATAATGTTATACTTCTTATTTAAAACTGCATGATAAGAGTGATGTTTTGATTAAGTATTTCTTCAAAATTAAACCATAATTGTCACTTGATATTTTTCCTGTTTTTATATGACATTGACAGCATCACCTAGACAGTGTAAATGTGATTAATAAGTGTTTTAGCCAACATCAAAATTAATCATTTGATACATGTACAAAGGCGAGGAAACAGTTACAGGGGTCAAAAGCTAGCAAGCAGTAATTGTCAGATTTTAGCCAGTTTGTCAATTTGGCAAAAACTGGCTAAAATCTAACAATTACTGGATGGATTTAAATGGCATTCCTTTCAACAATCTGCATATTTTGTCTATATATCTAATCCACACAAGGTTAGCATTGCAATAAATCTACTAAATTCACAAGAAAAATATCAAAATATTATCAGTCATACTTATAATGTTCTGTACCTGTACATGTATAAACATGTACATGTACATGTATCTTTTATTTCATCAAGTGATCAGAGAATCCAGAGATTGTTTTTAAGTTTCTCTTTTACTCATAATAATGTATCTCTATTCAACTCTAGGAAGTTGCATGATGTGATTGTTGTTGTTGTTGTTGTTGTTGTTGTTGTTGTTGTTGTTGTTGTTGTTGTTGTTGTTGTTGTTGTTTTAATAGCATAGTTACAAACTTACAGGTGCATCAGACACATACATGTACTTATCTGTGTCTTTCAGTTTGTGTAACTCGGCCTGACACAGGAGTCTCGCAAACAATGTCAACACAAAACGTTCGCTGATGCTGAAAAGTTTCTAGCAAGGAGGTGGAAAAGATCTACATTTACATGTATATCCCTGGATGGAAACCCCTTATTGACCTTTAAAACTAGTCTCGGATGCAGACCATGTGACTTGTTTTTTACCCCCAGAGTACTCACCTTCCAAATTTTTTTGCCTTCAAAGTACACTCACTCAGTCTGCCTTTATAGACAATGAGTATAAAAGCTCAGTGACATGATTGGGAGGAATAAAAAATGCACTTTAGAACCAAACTGGTTAAAAGATATGCCAAATGGAGTGGATCTTCTGGCTGGAAGGATTTGTCTTGAGTTTGATTATTTACTTATTAAGAGAATCAAGCATGAACAGGCAAGCAGTTTAATTCTTTTGAAGCTTGTATTGAGATAATTAAATGCCATAGAAAGCTACATGACAGATTTGTCTGTCACAATGCATACTGATGGATGTTATTTTTAAACGAGTCACTTTTGACTACAAATTTTCACAGTAGAATGACTAGAATCCTTCAATAGTTTACTTAAAGTGATAGGCTAACATTGTGGAGCTTCAATTTAAAAAATTGCCAAACTTTGATATCTGAGCTACATAGTAGTGTTCAAATGGACAAATGAACACCCTTGAATACAAAAATTTGGACAGTTACATGTATGCTGTCAATGGCAAGGTATGCATGAATAAGCAATTAAAACTCGGGGCGAGTTTTAATATGTACAGGTGTACACACAGTAAAATGGGCAAGTGAATCTGGTCAACTTACGATTTTCACTTTTTTAAAGCACTAAATAAATAAAATAATCATTTTGAAATACAATTTTTTCAGGGCTTCATTTTTCAGACCTCATCAAAGACACTGGTAGCATGGGGAATCATGTGGCTCAGATTTTTTAACTGTGGTAAATGTTAGCCAATACCTTTAATACACAGGTAGACAGTTTTTACCCAAAGTTGAGGACTACCCCAATCATGTAATTTACCTTTAATCTAAAGGTCTGGAAACCACACTACTTTTAATCCAGAGAACAATACCTGTGCATTCCTGTCTCCCAGCCTGGTACCCCAGTTTCAAATAATGATAGGTCTGATTACAGGATATTAGGATGGTGGTTTTCTTCCATTGTGACTGGTTTGGCTTAACCAGTCATCCCTTCTAATGAGATCATTAAAATCAATCCTGGGTTCCTCTGATTACACAAGTGGGGATAAATACTGTAGCAGGATTAGAAGTGCATTTCTTTGGTAACCCTATTCTAGAATCATGGTTTTTCATGGGTTTTCACTGCGAAAAGTTCATGGTCAATCAGTCAAGGAGGTCTACATTGTATTTTGTCACTTCACACTGGAGCCTACATGTACATGTATGTACATCAATCTGGCTGGGGTGGGGGAGAGTACTCTAGTGATGGTCATCAGTACTGATCACAATAATAGCATTTTAGAACAGACCAATTGTGCCAGCACTACAAAAATATCCAAAACAAAATTTTAACCACAATAAGTTTTGTACATTATGTCTTCTCCCAATTTTGGCTATTTTTCACTCACTAAACACACAGTACTTTTACTAAATAAAAAAAAAAATCCAATTTATAAGGCATGTTGTGCACGTACGTACATACTTCCCCGGTCTGTGAAAGCATGACACAACTTGAAGACACAACTTAAAAATACCCCCTTGTCCCCAAGGACCCACACCAATCCCATAGCTCTAGGACAACTCTGCCAGAGGACAACTCCCAAGGG
>JZLH01S0090758.1:0-12271 GCA_001188425.1 Eucidaris tribuloides | reverse complement strand
CACTCACTCGACGATCAGTTAAGGCCCGTGAAAGACTTGTGAGTATTAGTGCTCGTAATAAAGACTTGCGCGTGATCACTCAATTTCTAAAATGGGGATTCGGGGAATTGATTCGTGGGAGGAAAAATATTTTGGGCGCTTCCGAAATATTGCATGTCATGCTTGCAAGTTATTTGCTGGGTTTGGGTGTTTATTTTTTGTTGTATTTAAATCCTTTCAGAACCCCACTGAGACTGACTCAGTCCCACCCCCACTCTTCCCAACCCAGGTGTCTGTAATTCTTGGTTTAAGCCATACACTTCAATTATTGAATTGTCGAATGTCGATTAATTAACGCTATCATTGTAACCGTAACTTCGTTTCATTTCATGTCATTTATTTTTCACGAAATCAGCATACAGTTGCATTCAAATTAAATGCAAAAACAAATCATACTGTCATAATGGGTGAATACATAGTACGCGTAATTATACAAACAAACCGAAATGTAATAAAACATTACACACATACTAATTTGAGTAATTTTACTATGTGGTGTAACTTCATGACACCCAAATCCATGCAATATAAATCTAATTTATTTTCACAAAACCAAAATATAGTTCCAATCAAATGTAATGCAAAAACAAAAAGCAAATCAAAATTACAATATGGCTTTTCCATAGATAACAACAAACGCCGAACATAAATTCAACTATACCAGAGTGTGATCAATTAATGTCACGGACGGACATTTTCAAAAATGACCATTATTGAAGGTCTAAGGAAAGTTTAGCATTATTCAGTACCTCTAGTGATAGCCTTTACAATAAATCATAAAGCAATCCTTCATATCTCATCATTTTTTTCCCTTAGGAATTCAATAATGGTCATTTGTTAATGTCCATCCGTGACATCGACTGATCGCACTCACCTAAGTGCAATGAAATATTACCTTAATACAGCATGTCTTGTATTACATTGTGAAAGGAATCTAAGTAAGAAAATATTTGATAAAATTGAGAAACCGAGAAATCTTCGTAGGTTTGCAGATGTTTCTCTGCTAATTGCTTTTACCTGCCCCATTGTCGTAGAGTCTTAGAACACTCGACAAACCATAAGAGTCATCAATAATAGCCTCAACCGTTGCATCCAGAACAGGCTGGTAATCCCTTTGCACCGTGGCATAAATTGACAGTACTGGATTCCTCGAGTAGTCCACTTCCTAAAGTTTACGAGTGAAAAAAATCAGCATCGTTAATAACTGTCATTGATCCATAATTGATTGATTGATTGATTGATTGATTGATTGATTGATTGATTGATTGATTGATTGATTGATTGAGTGATTAATTCAATAACCAAGCTATGAGTTGATTAGTTGGATGGTTGATTGGTTGGTTGGTTGGTTGGTTGGTTGGTTGGTTGGTTGGTTGGTTGGTTGATCAATCGATTGATTGATTGATTGAGTGAGTGATTGATTGATTGATTGATTAATTGATTGAAAAACTGATTGATTGATTGATTGACTGATTGATTGACTGATTGATTGAGCGATTACTTGATCGGTGGTTGATCAACTATTCATTTCTTATTTTGTATTTATTTATTTATTATTTATTCATTATTGTTCATATTATGTAAACATTTTTCCATTGTAGTTTCAGAAGCAATAGAAGAACTCCAATTTTACTCGTACCCCGAATTCAAATGAACGGGAATGGGGCCAATTGTTCCTATGATACATTTCCAAAACAAATCTAGTACTAGGATCCCGGACTAGGATCAGCATAACTACCGTATAATGGCAAATTGTATTTTACGTGGGAAAACAATCGAGTTACTTTTGTTTAACTGCTAGAAGAAATCGGAAATATGTCACTTAGGAGAAATAACTGCCAAAACTAAATTTTGGTGATCAATGTGTGCCTGATGAACAGCAAAATCATCAGGTGATGCTTTTTTTGACCTTGTGTTGTATTCGACACGTTACCAACTTATACATTTATCGGGTGTGCTACACAGTTATTTCGACAGGAATTACAGAATCTCTGAGGCAACGGGTTAATTATCGGAATGAAAGTAACGTTTTCATACCCGCGAACCAAGTATGACGTCAACTGTGACGGGTTGAACGTCATCCGAGCTGGGTTTCGATGTTACCGATACACTCGCACGTTCCATGGCAACTTCGGTGTTATTTATGATAATTGTCCATTGTCCAGCCTTAGTAACATAACAAAAAGAAACATCAGTTATTTTTATATACCCAAAACTTCACGTAAATTATGTGACATATACATACTACATTTGCTACATTCATTAAACTTATGTATTTGTTGTATATCTAGTTTCTGTACGTTCTTTGAATTCGAAGTAGCAGTCTTGCAGAGATTAAACAAGTATTTGACAGAAGGGACTAAACCAACTGCCTAGTGCCTTCCACACATTAGTCACCTCCAGATAAGCCAGTTTGAAGTACATGTAAAAAGATGTCACAAATGATCCCATAATAACATACAGAGTAGATGGATCTTCTAGTGATGTACATCAGAGCGCAACCATTCTTAAAATGAAGAACAGCAGTAATTCTTTTTGTTTATTCTAATAAGAAGAATACCTTCACCTGCACATTCCTGAGGATGCATCTTGTGCATGCATGATTTATCACATACCTTTCACGTTGGGTTGTCTAATATTTCAAACTCTTCTAACATAATCTTCGTACAAATTACCCTCGTTCTGCACATGCGCAAACTGTAAGGCAAACTACCTTATTTTGCTCGAGCTGCAGTACATCAGACTGAGTGCAAAACATAGTTGATTGTCAACCGATGGGGGCGTATTTGTGACAAACACGCCAGAGCCGTTGATGGGAAGAGTTTGGCCGACATGGATTTAAGTAGGTAGCAAAATGGAGCCTAAAGTCATGTGATTGGGGGTACTCAGATTATAGTCGGACAGGGGTGTGACACTGAGAACTCTGAACTCGTACCCACATCTAAGGGTCCTTTTGCCGTAAATAGGCACCCATGTCTAAGGGCTTCCTCAAATTATATGTTTGCGCGCAAAGCGCGCCGAAAATTTGAAAATAGCATATGTTTGCGCGCGAAGCGAGCCGAAAATTGTGAAAATTGAAAAATGGGACCCATGTCTAAGGATCTCTTTGATGAAAAGGTGACCCATGTCCAAGGATTTTTCTTGAAAACGTCACCCTTCCCAGCGACACATCCCCGTATACCCGATATACGTGAGTAGCCCCCCACCCCCCGGGCATGTGATGACCTTAAACATGCACGGCGGAACGTTTGGAATATACAATGGACATGGGAGGACACCATTGTTCACAAACAATGGTGTCCCCCCCCCCAGTCCATTGTCAATCTGAACGTTCTGCCTCGCATGCCCTTAAACAATTGGCTTCTTATGTGATGCATCATTGCTACTGTGCGATCACACGAAAACAGGATCCATGTTTCTACCTCCTTGAATCCAAGTTGGATAAATTCTTTCTATCTTCGGCACTGATACCCGCCAGAGCCATTTCTATTAACGGCTCTGAAATACCGCAGCGTAGGTCAGTTATACTGAAATACACTGAAAATTTACAAGAAACTCCTGAAGCGTACCTGTGCGGTAGGTAAAGTGACAGAAATGATCCTCCTGGTCACGTCCAGGCGATATCTGGTGTCATTTTGATCCACCCTCGTCCCATCAGGTCCCTCGACCACCACCTGTATCACGCTGCTCACGAGCCACGTGATGGTGAACACGGTGTCGTTACCCAGCGAAGAGTCGATGATGACGGGAACCGAGGCGTAGTCAGGAGAACGATGCACTGATATATCAGAGCTGAATACCTGTCACCGGGTAAAGTGAGAACGAAGATGAAGAATTAAACTTTAAAGGTGACTTTTAAAGTATAGTATCATTACATCTCACGCTTAACGTGATGAAGCGTGAGATTGATAAAGTTCTGCCCAGGCATCAAGTTGGAGTCCTACAATACGGCACCGAAGTGTGGAAAGTGTTCTAGAAGATTTCATTTTCATTATTTCTCAGTAACCACAGATGACCACTAACGAAAGGAAGATGAGACAACATAATTATTGCGTTATACATTTTTGGATTGATTTCACCCGAATCTGATTACTCTATAACATCTGCAAGTAATACACAACGATGGTCTAAATCTCTTATTCTTTTTGCTGCAATAGTTGACCACTTAATTGGATATCAAACAAACTGCAAATGGAGAAAACCAAGACAGAATATTCGACAAGTTGATCATAGGACTTTACGTACTTGAATAGGCACGGCCTCCGTGTCTACAGTTGGACGTTCAGTGATTGTGGACTGGAATGCTTGAATGAGGCAGGTACTGCTCGCTGTATCTGGGCAGAAAAGGGGCAATCCACCAGTCATATTGGAGAGTGTTTCCATCTGCGGGTCAGCTGCCTGGCTAATAGCTACAGTATCGATTATTACTCCAGCCGCATTGACATCATCGTATGTATCTCTTATATAAGGGTATTGGTTTTCTCCACCATCGCTTAGAAGAACAAGATATCCTCCAGCAGCATATGTGTCCAGCACCTGTCGAAAAAAATAGTCTGTATTATTTCAATCCGAATCCGTTGAGGGAAGGAAAATACACTTTTATTTGAAATATAGCACTTACCCAATGCCCGATTCATATAACATTTTCAGAATCACATTTTGGTATTCGACATATTATAATCATATACACATTAAAAAGGGGGCGAAAATGTCCAAAAGACTTAAATTTTAACAAGTACACTGCGTTAACTCGATGATTTTCTGTATTATGGGGCGGCTACTCCCTCTGCGCCTCCCCCCCCCTTCACCCTTGGCACCACCCCTGTATCAAGTGTGCAATTACAGTGTCTTTCTGTAGATTATGCTTTTCATAATTAACTAAGTTACTAATAGCAGACATACGGGTTCATTCAAGTAATGTTTTCAATGATCATGTAATGCAGCTGAAAAGTACTCGACGGATGTGGAAAATATATCTACTTTGCAGAATTTAATGGACCTACTAAGTATATCAAAAAATGTTGTTAATAAATATTGTTATACATGCTACTTGGTAGAGCTATTACATTTTAACTTTGCTTACATCGATGCCTTCCAGAATCCCGCAGCCAATACACGTTTGTCCTGTTGTTCCTCGAGGTAGTGCATTTACAAGGGTAGTCCTCGAGGTATCATTTATTTGAGTCAGACCCGCGTAAACATAAGCATTAGTACCAAACGCAACAATACCCAACTGGCTTCCTTCGGGGATGATATTCATGATGTAGTCCGTCGAAGACTGGATCATCTTGTTAAACCGATTGTAGGACTGTAAGTGTAATACACAGAAATATAAAAAATAGTAGAATAATCCGGATAAAATCTTTAGTTCCCGGGCTATAGTTAGTTTTGAATAGAACCCCAGACCATAAATTATCAAGAAAAAGAACACAAAATACTTGATTTATGGTCACAGATGATAGTAAAACTATCAGAATATGACATTTGGAAATAACAGTGAGAAAGATAATATTGATCTGATAAAGCTGCTAATTTCCACCTCCTCCCTAACCCTGATTACCGTTCCTGAACCTACATCTGTCCCCTCTTTTGTGCATGTATATTATCTGGTAACATTGGTCTGAAACGGAAACCCCAAATGATTTTTATAAGTAGTACAGAAATTGCTTATACTGTGTAGAAATTGTAAGAATTCATTTTGGTTAGGAACAGGAATACTAGTATTTTAACATTTAAAATAATAACAATTTAAAGGATACTGACAGAAGAGGTTTACAAAATCAAATTATGTGGCACGGTAATTTCATTACAATACCACTTGCTTAACAAGAACTTCCATGTATATATGCATGCCTTCCCATTTTGTTCTGCTCTTATTTCATTATCGTTATGAAACTGTGATGGGAAAAGAGTTGTGATTCCTTCTCAATATCATGATAAGTTCTCAATCTTTGTATATTTTGTACTTAATAGGAAACTAGACAAATATCGTAAGTTTCCTTCAACCGATGTTGATGACTTACACCCATACTTCCACTGATGTCCAATATGAGGACTACGCTTCGTTTTAGTGGAGGCTGGATTATTTTAAAGGTTGGTGTGGTGTCGTTGACGCTTGGCCGATATCCACTTTGGAAGTCGTCCGACTGCTCCATAATTTCCCACGCGCTTTTTCCTCTACAAAACTTATTCTGAAGATTCGGAGCCAATGGATTGTGTTGGCCATTGTCACAAAAATCTGATATCTGTTCACAACAACAAAAGATAAGTAAAAATATCAAAAATTAGGTCAAACAACAAGAGTCAATAGAGAAGTGTAGCGACAAACCAAAAAGATACCTCAAACCAATAACTAATCCAATATATTTTCTGCTTTGGTTCATATAGTAATAAACATAAACTTACACTGGTTGACCAGTATTAGGCATGTTCCTTTTTTACAAACCATCCACATGTAAAAAAAAATGCAAGAAATAAAGAAACGTATCCATACAAGTACCCAAAATATTAATCACCTGTGACAATAACCCTCTAGGACAATTTCCATCCGTACAATTACCCCTAACACAATTACCGAAAGGAATATAACTGTCCTTATGGTAATTGTCCTCGGGGTTATTGTTCGGGGTTAATTGACCCGGAGGTAATTAACCTGAGAGTAATTGTCCCGAGGTTATTGTTCGGGGGTAATTGTTCTGAGGTAATTGTTAGGGTTATTGTTCGGGGTAATTGTTCGTGGTAATTGTTCGGGGTAATTGTTAGGAGTAATTGTTCCGGGATAATTGTTTGGGGGAAATTGTTCGGGAGTAATTGTTCGGGGGTAATTGTTCGGTGTTTATTGTTCGGGTTAATTGTTCAGGGTAGTTGTTCGGGGGTAATTGTTCGGGTAGTTGTACGGGGGTATATGTCCAGGGGTAGAAGTCCTAGAACCGTGAAATACATCCTTTATTTTCGCTTTAGAAAACTGGAATGACATTAGACTAGTACAAATCAAGTGTGTCATTTAAAGTCAGACTAAAAAACCGTGATACAGGCTTAAGCCTCAAAGAAGGTTCTTCGTTAGATGGTAATTTCATGTCCTGGTATTTGGCAAAGTACATCGTATACAAGTATCTAAGTATACAAATAAGCCCAGGACAAAGCTCTCACCGAATACACATGATCATCTTCCGTACCAAAGAGCAACGATTCTGTGGCCAACTGACCATGTGGATCAGGAACAAATTTACACGTCCGCGGGTATCCCGTCGCACCATTTGGATCTGACCGACACGGGTTACCGTTGGAGTCGTAGACTTCGCCGTGGATTTCTTCTGAACATCGCGTACCTTCGGTGCGCCCATTATAGTCGTACGCTGGCCTTGCACCCTTCTCGTACAAGGACTCTTCATAGTGTTCATCGTACAGACCCCAGCGAAGTTTACCCCAGTTCCGGACAAGGACCTTTTCTGAAATTAAAAGGGAATTCCCGGGGGTCGCTGTCATTACGAGGTGTGCACTCTGCTCGGGTATGGACTTTCAAAATATATTTATCCGTTGATCTCAGAATACCCTAAACGAGTTGTTTTCCCCACCCTAAATAGATATTCAAGTCTGGAGAGATACCCTTTTCAAGTAAGATTTCTGTTAAAAGTACAACCTTTTTTTCCTGATTATGGCGATTTTGTTAGCCTGTTCACTTGTAATGACAGTGCCCCTCCCCCGGGGGAGAGGGAAGTGTGGTTGAAATGACCAATGATAAGCATACATCTATTTAACATATTAATAGCATTTCGCATCATGTTATCGTATAAATGAGACTTTGACAAGAACACTCGTGTTTTTTTGAATGAATGAGCATTGTCTGGAGGTGCATGTACACTGTTGGCCTTCAAAATGTACCGGTGCTCTCTAGGCTGTCATTTCTATATGGACTACCATTTGTGAGACTCTTTATATTCGGCATTTTGTGAACATTTTTATCAAATAAACACACACATGAACTTAAAAAAAAACTTTTTCATGTATATGTAAACGTATGGACTCCAAATTAATTTAAGTATCTCTCTTCGGCAGGATAAAATTTAAGCAAAAAGAGTTACGGTATGCAAATCTCTTAGGTAAAAGTAATTGCATTATCGATTGAAGAAGATTTAAAGAAAATGAGATACCGTCTTTAATATTATCACTATTACTCTTAAATCACATACAAATGCAGACTATATAACTTCTTACCGGTAGGCCCATATTTTGATTCGCGGTAGTCTTTATCCAAGATGTATGGTGGAGTCAAGTGCATGAACAACCCTTCCTGTCCACATCCGAATGGGTTGTCAACGTAAGGTTGGTGGCCTTTTGCCGCATTGTCGTCGTGGACGAGGATATTAGAGTATTCGAAAGCTTCCGAACGTGCAACCCCGTATTCGCGTTTACGCGTCCACGTAACGGGGACGAGGATGGTGATTTGTTTCCAGTAAACCTGCTCTCTGCTGGCCGAGAAGAGCCGCGCCGATGCATCCGTGAACATGGCCTGCAAAAATACGTGGAAAACATTTGAGACTAGACCTAAATTAATACTTCGCTACCCGAACACCGTCAAACCTTCACCTCACACACAAACATACATACATAAACACACACACAAACACACACACACATACAGCCACACAAATACGCACGCGCGCGCGCACACACAAACACACACACACATACAGCCACACAAACACGCACGCACGCGCGCACACACACACACACACACACGCGCCCGCGCACTTCGCTACCCGAACATCGTCAAACCTTCACCTCACACACAAACATACATACATAAACACACACACACAAACACACACACACGCGCACGCATACAGCCACACAAACACGCACGCACGCGTGCATCGATAAGACAACTAATGACGAAACGAAAAAGTTTAAGATAGATAGATTAAAATACCTTTGACACCCAGTAACAAGACACCAAGAAAAAAAACTACATATTTTCTTAGTAAAGAAATATGGCATGGACTTGCTAAATGTTAGACGTCGAGTCTCAAAAGTGGTTTGAAAATGTACGCTTAATGATTAAGAAATTTGTACTTTATGTTTATCGACATTGAACCTAATCCTTGGATATGGGTACTGCAAAACTGAGTGGTTGAAATAAACTCACATGGTACACCAGTTTTGCCCAATATAGATAGTAAACATGGTGCTTAAAGGCATCGTATAACAATGTTTCCAGTTAAAAAAAAAATCTGAGCTACATGATCTGCCATGCTACCGGTGTTTCTGATAAGGTCTAAAAATGAAGTCCTGAAAAAATTGCTGTTCAAAACGATCATTAAGTGTTTCTAAAAAGTAAAAATCATTGAGTAACCATTCCCGTTTTTCCATAGACTGCTGTGTAGCAGAATTTTCTATCAGCTGAGAATAATTTGTGTGCCAATTTTGATCTGTACATATTTTACGAGTGACAGCATAGCTATGTAAAGTTCTGTGTTCTAGGGTGATTTTTTTTGTCCATCCAAACACTGCCAGATATGTCAGATAGCAAAGTTTGAAAATCTTTTAAATAAGGCTTCCACAATGTTATGTAGTGTCTTTAAGTTTCAATATACGAAGAGTTGTTTTAACACAATTTACATTTAGTTTGGAAAGTTAATAGCCCTATCAACATTAACATTTGATATTATCTAGACCATTGGGCTAAACACTGGGTATAAAATTTAGCAACGCATTTATTTGTCTGTGTGTGTGTGTGTGTGTGTGTGTGTGTGTGTGTGTGTGTGTGTGTGTGTGTGTGTGTGTGTGTGTGTGTGTGTGTGTGTGTTCATAAGCAATTTCCTAATTCTGACGTAATCCCTTCTAAGCCCGGGAATTTCCCGTTTTCATCATTGCCCCTCCGCGTCATTTGATTACATTCTTATCTTATTCGTTTCGCAGTATGGTTACGATTGGGTATCGTTGCAGTTCAGATTTTTATATTGAGTCATGTGAGAACAAAAATGTGTCATAGTTCGTTTTGAAAAAAAAAAACAACGCTGTCAGGAATTGGCTCAGTCCGAGCCATATTCTCAAACAGTTTAGAAAATAACAAATAGCATCTAGATTTAGAATATCAAAAACTCTGATAAGAAATTGCAAAATTGCGAAAAATATATTTAAAAAGTCTTGTTGATATAGTTCTGATGACACAAAATGGAAATATATTAGAGTGTAAAAAAATTAAAAAATAGTGACTCTTTGCACGTAGCACACATGCTATCGTGGCGCTCACTCGAAGATCTATGCAAGCAAAACAACAACTTCAAATGTTATAATACAGTCACTTTAACATGAGTGTTATCAATAACACAGGTTAACATCAGGAATCAAACAAATTTCAAGGTAGACTTGAGTATTATATGGACGAATAATTCGGAGACAAAATTCCGAATTCGATTAATATAGTAATGAAATTAAAGGGGGAAATGGTGACCAGCCTTCGTGGTCACGGGATAACGGAAAACAATGGAAGCGAATTATAAATCAAATAGAGATAATAGTTAAGGCATACAAGAAAAAAATCAATGGTGGGATTTTACACAATGTATAAATCTGAAGTTTTTAATCTGAAGTATTTAAAAGAACAGAGTTAAGTAGGTGTAAGTACAACAAAATCCCCACTCGTGCCCGCACTGTGGGTTAAAAACTAAATATAGCCATCTTTCTTTAAATAAGCCGTTTGTTTGAATTAAGATATCAATGCAATGTTTATTTACCGTATTTGTTATTTACATAATTAGTACCTGACCTTTCTAAGTACACATATTTGGAACGGAAGGGAGAATAAAGTCGTGATTTTTCAATTGGTAATAAACTCACTATCAATATAACATGAGATAATGGTCCATCTTTGAAGGTTTATAGGTCATTTGGATGTGTTTGTGTTCATTAATATCAATGGGGTAGTATTGAGGGTCGTTAAGTTGTTGGAGTTGATATAGCAATTGAATATATGAATATAAGAACGACCCAAGTCCATGGGAGGTCATTTTGAGTAAATCAAGAAAAACTAAATATTCTTTTTTAACATTTCCAATAAAATTATATTTGACTATTATATATAAGACAACATCGCAAATACAAGTTTAATTGTACATATTTTTATCATAATTCACCTCACGTGACTTGTGGAGGTCCTTTTATTTGATGGACTTGGGTCGTTTTTTTTTTTAATCATATGGACTTTGGTCAGTCTTTGAATCGTATACACAGTAAGTTACTATAGTAAATGTCTTATAAAAAGAGAGAGGGCGCTATAATATGAATATAAGAATGAATAGGAGTGAAATCTAGTATGCCTATAAGAATGACCCAGGAAAGTCTGACGCGCCAATTAGTACTGTTATAGGAATTTGTGAATATACATAATCTACATAGACTATTAATACAGGTCTCTATGTAGGTCCACTAAAAGTTAAGAATGGGCCAAGTTTATGTGGCTGAGTCGAATATCGGAATCATTGAGATCAACTTTGTGTACTCCGACCATAGACAGTTGTGGAGAATGTTCTCGCCAAGTGTAATTTACCATAGAAAGAATGTAACTCTGTTTTAGAGCTACATTGTAATTAGGCATGATAAAGGAGGGCATTTCCTGTGAACATACTGTGAGTATCAGATGACGGGCTTTAGGCTAATCATTGTAAAACAAGGTTATTTATGAATGGAATATTCTAGAGAGCTAGCTAGATTCAGCATAATTCATAGAAGGAGCCATGTGTTTTATTATTTGCATATTGTCACACAACATGGATGGGAATGATACTAGAAGTACTGGATATTCTATATAAATAACAGGAGTTTCTATGGACATGGAGTCAGACGTTTCTGTCGATCTAGCATCAAAGTCAATGTGTTAGTAGTAAACTGCGATTGTGGAGTTGTATTGTGACCTTGGGCCACAGATACAACGCAAACGTGGTGGAGTTAAATTAGGAGAGTTTTGTGTGGGGAACGATCTGCCATGTTTATTACCTGAGATAATGCCTGTGGATTAATTTTGGAAATTACTACAGCTCATCGTGGCTAGCAATTGAGCGGAGCTGTGTTGTACAGGGACATTATCTACACACCAGATTTCAATTGAATACCGTGCTCGATTCTGCCATTGGTGATCTCATACTACATACCAATTGGGGACACATATCGTACTTAATTGGAATTATCTATGTGAGCTGTCGGACCTGATTATCTATCGTAGGAAGTCGCTATT
>JZLH01S0090726.1:1097-21786 GCA_001188425.1 Eucidaris tribuloides | reverse complement strand
AAAAGCTAATAACCTGAATGCAAATACGGCATTACCATAATGCTGTAAATGGAATGGAAAAAAAGTTCACACCTTTTTGAGGCTCAATGAACAGTGCATGGACCAAACCTAATTGACTGGATTTTGCACTCCACTGCACTATCACAATGAACCTTGAACATTAAATAAGCGAGTAAATTTCATAATTAGAAGACTAGACTTTGTTTATGTTTAGATCATTCATTAAACCAGATTCCAAACTACTCAGCTACAGTAGAATGTGGAGTAGTCAGGAAAAATAAATGGAACTGCAACCATGATTAGGGTACCTCTGTAATTTGAGTTGATCTGGCAGGCATGTTGCTCCCTTCAGGGTGGAAACCCAGCTCATGTATAAACCAATTAGAGGTGATAACTCAATTTGCAAGTGAGACTCTAGTCTCTGGCCTAGGCTGAAGTTTTCTTTCGTTTACTGTTGTTAGCATAAACTTGTAGGCCTATTGATGAATTCATCTGGACTTTCCCCCAGGGGAATCAGATTTAAATGAAAATGGTTTGATCTTTAGATTTTACATATGGATTTTGCACTGAAATAGTAGGCCTGAACACTTGCTGCAACTTGCCATAGCAGACTTAAATTTTGTAGAAATTGGAATGACATGAACATTTAGGCATACAGCACTATTCACTTGTTTCTCATGAGACTCCGAGCAACTTGCAAATTAATTTACAATGTCCACATACTGTGTGACATTCATGTATGCAAAAAGTTAATGTGTGTGTGTACTGTATGTAGTGGTAGGGGAGGGTGGGACCATGGATGGGGATAGGGAAGGGTGGGATTATGGGGTGGGGCCCAGGGGAGATGCATACCATTGGTAATGTAACATCAAATCTCCACTCTTGTCCATGCCCCCATTTAGTCTGATCGACTTGATGTGCACGTAAACTTGTGCAAAAAATGTTCTGTACTATGCTATTGCCGCATCACTCTCTACAGGGTACTAATGTACATGTACCAGGAAGATAAAAATAAAGACTGCATCATGAGTACACATCCAACCACAGCAGATCGCTTGAGGTTTGTGGCAAGAAGGTGAAGAGCTAGAACAGAACACTTTGTAATGTACCAAGAAGCTTCAAACACACCTCTAATATGGTCCAGGGAGAAGTCTCTAAACTCCAGACAACAGTTAAAGTTTTGTCTTCAAGAAGAATGCTAGTCTTGAGAAGGAGGCCGTTGCATTCCTCACATTCCAAGAACGATAAGTCACTTTGAAGTCATTTCGCTGAATGCAAAAAAACATTGCGGGTAAATAGATTTGGAATGGTCGTAAATGGGTGTCTGTGAAAGGCAAGAGGAGATTCTTTGATCAATTCACTGATCTACTGAGATTGTGCTTTCACTTCTTTGGGTGCAGTCACTCAACATGTGTATATATTGTTTAATTTGGTGAAATCTTGGAGATGAAAAGTGATCTGTGATGAAATGTTTATCAAGATGTAGCAAAAACAAGACCCAGAGTTCACAAAAATAAAGTGTGGCACTTGAAAACAATGGGGTATTGAAAGTCCAAACAAAATGCAAAGAAAAATCAACTTCAACTGCATCTGGCATAAATTGAGCTCTTACTGACCTGTTTTATAGAATTTTGAGTTGACGCCTTGAGAACAATGGGACATAAAAAGTACAAACAAAATGCAAGGAAAAGTCAACTTCTGTATCTTTTGCATCTGACTTCATGAATGGAACTGTAATGCCATGGGTAGTGTTCGTAAGTTTTTTTGAAATGACACTTGAGAACAATGGGACATTGAAAGTGCAAAACACCAAAATGCAAAGGAAAAATCAACTTTTGTAGCTTCTGCCTAAAATGAGCTATAAATTTGCTAATTCTGTGTGTAGTTGTAGAATTTTCAAATTGACACTTCAGAACAATGGGACATTAAAAGTACAAAAAGGGAAAATCAACTAAACTGTTTCTTGAGCTGAAATGTCCTGTGTGAGAATTTTGAAATGACACTTGAGAACAATGGGTCATTGAAAGTAAAAACAAAATGCAAGGAAAAACCTAGCGAGCCTACTACACTTCTGCATAAATAAATTGAGCTA
Organism: Eucidaris tribuloides; assembly: GCA_001188425.1. NCBI lineage: Eukaryota > Metazoa > Echinodermata > Echinoidea > Cidaroida > Cidaridae > Eucidaris > Eucidaris tribuloides. The sequence goes on along the minus strand of JZLH01S0090726.1, from coordinate 19,694 downwards.
TAACTTTGCTAATGCTCTGTGTAGTTGTAGAATTTTGAACAATGAGACATTGAAAGTACAAACAAAATGCAGAGGGAAGTCAACTCCTGAAGTTAGTTCTTTGTCTTTGCATCTGGCATGCATTTGAGCTGTAACTTTGTTAATGTTGTGTGTAGTTGTAGAATATCTAAATGAGTATCCTTGGAAGGCTTGGTCAAACTTCCCATACAGTAGTCCTACATGTACATGCTCAGCCAAAGCTGAAGTTAGCACATGTTTTACATCAAAAAACATTTATACCAGGCATCGAAAGTACAAACAAAATGCTTATGGTACATCAGTCTTCGAGATCGATATACCAGATGATGTTGATGTCACTCCTAGATTCCCTTATATGACAGCTGACAGCGCAGTGATAAATTGAGCAATAAATGAGCAGCGGTCAGCAATCCGGATCATGGCTTCCTGTAATAGTACTAGCCCTGATCCTGTAATAGCCCATTGAGTAGATTGAGACGGAAATACACCTGCGTGTTATGTTTTACCCTGTTTGTTTAATAAAAAGAAGCGTGAGCGAAGATCCTTCCTTTGTGTTTTGCTGGATGCGGGGTGTTCATTCTGTTGTGTCGTTCACTTAACTCCTCGGCTCTCCAAATCCACTGTCTTGGACGTACACGTATAGTCCTAGTTTAGACTGTTGTTTGTTTTTACCCTTATCCTAAAGTAATATTTGAATTTTATTAAACAAGGTGCGAGTCTGGAATGTAGACTAGCTAGTCACTCTCACTGATCATTTTGTTTTTTGGGGCTTGGGATTGGAACAAACAAAAAAGAGCAAAGTTACAGTAAACATTGGGGCTCTACCAAATCAGTATTTGGTACCTCCATAATTTTGAGGTAATTCACGTCTTTGTGGCTAAACTTCTGTCCATATCTGCAAGTGAATTCATGAGTCTCTCAAGTCTGAAAGTCATACACCATACCCGGTCTCTCTTCAGTCAGTGACCATGTTTCTTTTATTGAGTTGTCCACTGTCAGTCTATATTACTCTTGGGAATTTGCATCTGTGCGTCCCTGACACTTTCTAGTTTCCTAACCAATAAATAATCAGTCTGTTACCAGGTACATCAGACATCAAAAAAGCCTGGGAAATGAACAACATGTAAACTTAAACTTTATGACTTTATGAGTGATGTCCATGAAAGCAAATGAAGTATAAAGCAGTAACAAAGTTTTGTTAATTCCATTATAGGCCTACCAAGTTGCATGCAGCAGACAGCTGTTCTAATGTGAGTTTCTAGATCGCTCTTCTTGTTTATTTCATTCACAATAGTTATGTTCAGACGTGCAGAATAGTCGGAGTAAATTTTTATTACGCAGCAATTAAAATTCCAAAGATATTTATCTTACTCCGACCCTGTGTCCACACGACGGATCACGAGAGAAACTCCGACCAGTTTAGTACGGCCTTCGCGGGGATCATCGCGGGGGGTCAGAGTAACTTCCGGAAGTGCTTACGAAACCTTTTAAGCTAACCTACGGAAAATTAAACATAAGGTCATAGATACTCCGAGGACAGCTGCTCGTACTCGTATTCGCGTCCGCACGGGCAATTTACTCTTACCGGCTAGTCGGAGTAGCGAGATACTCCTGGAAAAAACCAGGAGTATCTTGGTCGGAGGAAGCTCGGAGGAACTTACTCCGACCTTTGTCCAGACGGGCACTACTCCGACATTTCCTCCGACCTTACTCCGACTGGGCTTCCTCCGACCCTTACTCCGACCTTACTCCGACCGAAACACCCTGCGTCTGAACGCGGCTAATCTCTCAACTTGAAATTAACACTGTGAGAGACTAGTCTGTAGGCACAGACTTTATTTTGGCACTCAAATTCTACAGTGCCTGTAGCCAATGCTTTATCGTGTTGGTCAGTCAGACAAGGGCCTATGGAAATGTACTAGTCTGCAGCACAGGTTATTCAGACCCTCCTGATTTATGTAGCTCACTATGGACAAGGGGTTTGTGCCTGCAAACTAGTAAGAGACTTGTTGTCTTGCTTTGTTGAAGAATTGGGAATGGAGTAAACAAAGAGCAGTACAGAAAGTTCATATGGATGATGAGCATGGAAAAAATAAATGGTACATTAGGCGCGGGGCAATTTTGCCCCTGAAATGGCAAAAGAGCCCCCGAAGTGTGTACATGTAAAAGTACCCGTAAATTGCCATAGGGTTCAATACAAAAGAACATATCTGGAAAAGCACTGGAACAGGAAAAGAAGCCCTGAAAAGAAAATTATTATTTTTTTTCCTGATGATGAGATAAGATCGGACTTCGCAGAACAACAAACAATTAGTTTTGTTCAGATTTCAGCTTTACACTGGCTATAATCTTGCTATACAGCAGATGCACAATATACAATTCAGTAGATTAGCAATTAGCGTAACCAGCCCATTCTAGATACAAATTCAAAGATGAGCTGTCCATTTATTGTCTGCATCAGACACCAGATGACTCATTAACACTGTTTTCATCCATACAATTGATGTACTGTACATGTACTGTATGGATTCAGAATGATAATGCCCTGCCCTGCCAGGCCGAACCGGTCAGAACCGGTTCCCGACATCCACCTGCTCTTTTCGGACCAGGAAGTAATTGGAGAAGCATTCTGAGTGTGAACGATAATTACCCGAACCTGCTGGGCTCTGTGATTAATGTAGCAAAATGACCTAAACTATGGTAATGTAACGTTACATAACACTTTGATGCAGTATTTTAATGTTCTGTAGGTGTCTGTAACGAATGCTCGATTGTGTGATGTAAACATACTGTACACGTACATGTACTGTATACCAATTTGTACCTCCTTGTGTATACTGAGAGTTATTGTTATTCATGCATGCAAGGTTACTGCATTTGTGTGTGTGCTATGTTGAAATTGTATGTTTTGTTTTCATTTTTGTTTGTTTTCGTTTTCTGAATATAACAACTTTTATAGCCACTGTCCCACAATGATGAGAATTTAACATAAGAATGTGAAAATAAACGTGAAATATCTTCTAATGGGGCAGAATACAAATAAAATGGGAATAGACATATAGATTCAATTACAAAACCAGTTTTCCTTAAAAAAAATTGCATCAAATTTGAATCTTATTTTAGGGATTTGTGTTAATGCATTTTGTTTTAAAAGAGACTGCACATGAAAATAAAGATGTCATTTGCTAACCATTAGGTGTCTGCCTAGAACAGCCAAAAGAGAAAAGTGCCAGGGACCAGTCTTGAATATCATCTTTGTACAGAAACTACCGGTTCTACAAAGTATGGTACATGTATGTTTCTGTGTGTGTGTGCTTGTATGTGTGTGTGGTTTGTGTGTGTGTGTGTGTGGTGTCTTGGGTGTGTGTGTGTGTGTTATGCTTGTATCTGATCCATATTGTGTCTGACTTTTGTTTGTCAGTAGGGCAGTAAACCCATTAATTTGATTCAACTCAAGATAGATTGACCTGTCCCATGTATGTGTACCTATTGTCTGTCTTTGTGTCTGTTTGTCTGTGTGTACTTTTGTTCATTAAAAGGACAACAACCCCATTATTTGCTTCAGCGTGAGATGGATGACCAATTCCATGAAGCTATTGTAATTGGTGTAGCTCATTTCAGACAGTACGACATTCCATTTATAACATTTCTTTGATGCAGTAATTGAGTAGTTTATTTATGCCACTTTTTCGCTGTCACTTTCCTATTTCCCCGCATCAATTTATAGATTATTTCTGCCACACCAGATCACAATCAAGATGTTTTGTGTAATTAATTGTTGGTTGTTTTAGTTTTGTTTCTCCTTTTCACCAGACTTTTTGTCTGTTACAGTACATGTACATTAAAGTAATTTGATCAATATAAAACGGCAAGTGTCCAGCATTATTCATACATGAGGATGCGATTGGGTTCTTGAATTTACTTTTGAGTTTTGATAGCCATAAGGTTTGTTACATAGTACTGCTTGCGAAATATCGACAGTAAATTTGAAAGGCAATATATTATTCAGAAAAGAATTTGAAGTATTATTATGGTGAGCTAATAATTTCAAAGCATTGAATGCACATCATGGAGTACTGTAGACATAATCACATACACTGTGCACACTGTAAACATATTTGAGTTTGAAAAGGGAGCATGTTTGGTATGAAAAAATTGTAGGCTTCTATTAAATTGAATAGATTTCAATGAGCAAAATGGCCCGGGTTAAGCAGCAATTGTAAAGCCGAACCTTGCATCGTAGAACTGAATGCAAACTTGCACAATTGTACATGAAATAGAACATTGATTCGCAAACAGCAACAGGTCCTTCACGTAACAAACATACTTGGCCTAAATAAAAATGATAAATGTGTTCTTTTGTGCTTATGAATTGAAGTTCTTTTAATCTTCCAGTGTACAACTTCAACGTAACGGAAATAATAGTACCTCCATGTCGGCTACAGTACCGGCAATGGCTGTGTACTAAACTTTGGTAAATTTTGAACTGTGCATTCCATTTTACACAGCATGCACTTGTCCGTTTGTGGTTCAGTGGCCTTTGATGAAGTGGAAAATTATTGGTGATTGTCAGGCCTGCGGCTGGATTATCCCCCCAGAATTGTAAAGAAATATCTATTGTGTTGTCGGACGCAATATTTGTCATATCATGCTATGAGTTTTTTTTTTGTATGATTTTTGTGGTGAAATAAATTATTAAGCACTTTAGTTACATGTGTGCTGTTTATTGATTTACTGTATGCTGTAACTCTTGTTAATTCTACATGTACAGTATGCAACAGTTTGCAACTTCTTTAGTTTTAAATTTGAACTCATTGATCAATATAGTTTTAGTCAGTAGAAAGTGTTTTCTAACATTTTATTTCTCCTTTGGTGCCTAGTTTTCTGATGAATATAAAGATTACAGACTTACAATAGATGTTGCATGACAAACTAAAAATCAACATCTCATGTAAATTGAAGTAAATAATTCTTTGAGTTATCTTCTACATGTAGATTTCAAAATCATTTTCACCTAAAGTGGAATAGTGCTTCCAAAGTTCCAATCCTCGATTGAGTTATAAGGTGCATTTACATTAATACCAATCTTCGCGAAGACTTCGCGAAGTTTGGTTTGTCCGTTCACACTGCGGTAAAACTTCAAGAAGATTTACTTCCTGCGAAACTTCTCAAAGATTCGGGCCGCAGTGCGCAAGTGCAAAAGCACACAATCAGCCGTATAACCAACCACCCAAAATCAAATGTACAGAGACTTTATCATCAGTGAGGTCAAAACGCCCGAAGAGGGGATCCCTCATATCGGGTATATTTGACGTCGTGCACAGGATCTCACAGCGCGAAGTCAGCACACACACTGTTATTGTACACTTACTTTACGTGCGAACGTTGTGCGCGAGTACCAGCGCTGCGCTCCACAGAAAGAACTTCTGAACTTTGGCACATTTATTTCTCATTTCGGCACCGTTTTGACGACAACATAATAATTGTGTAGGTCATTTGATGGACTAACGAGAGGGAAATTAGAATTTACCGATGCGTTTTTTAAAAGGAATTTGATAATGTGGAAGATACAGACCCGTACTGCGCTGCTGAAAGGCTGGTAGACCTCGTATCTAGTCTGTTCAATGAGTCCGTAGAGTGACTATGATGCTGACCGGCCGTGAATGAACGTCGTGTATGTGCCAGTGTACGTGTTGCGTGCGTGGTATGCCGTGTTATACAGTGTTATTACTGTGTCGTGTCGGAATTGATATAGTATGGTGATTACAAAATCTTCCGGTTTCTCTCTTAGATATGGGGTGCTTAACTGATAGATGTATGACATGAGGTAAGAGTGAGATTTCGCTAAATGTATTCCTTCACTGACTTAAAACTGCTGTGATAGAATTTGCATGTTTGTGCAGCTTGGAATTAAAAGTTGAAATGGAGAGCCATTATTATGCCGGTCGGTCGTGACCGAGCTATGTCTGACGTTTATTAGTCAATACTATTGCTCGTGACGTTAAGTCACAAGTCGAGCCAGAGCTCGTCTAGAAACAGTCCATAGGCATAGCGTGATCCATTTAGCTGCGTCACAACCAACAGGCATAATGGATTTCCACGAGCAGGTCAACGCTGCACGATCAACCCAGATTTCCACTCAAAGATTCAGCATGTGATGTATTACAATCTCACTTCTTAACTTGTGTGGTCTATGTCCCATATCCTACAAACAGAATGAGCCTATATATTCATACATATACTATTTCACTTCTTGCATGTAAAACGTTATACCAAAATTCCTGTTCCTCGATTGGTTCGGCCCATTACTCAACATCATATCATTTCTTGCCGAATGGGAAGCCTATTCGTATGACAACGATATAATATACTTTCGTTCTAACACGCATGCCCTATCATGGAAAAACGTGGTGCGTTGCAAGGGTACACGGGCGTGGCGAAATCCACGCATTAAAACGACTAAAATTAATCTAATAGGAGCGGTGATCCTTGCTCGGGCTGCACGTGTGAATTGTGATAACTGATAGTCACCTTCGGCATTCAATTAGACACCCGTTCGGGAGCTGCTCAAACTCCGATTACGGGGGATTTGATCTCACGTGATCATACGGTTGTCGTTCCACATATTGATCAGGAATTTCTAATGTCCTTTACAATACTGTATCATTTCTTTTAATGAAAATAATAAGCTATAACAGAACAGATTGAATTATCTGACAGCTCAGTACACGTACGTAATACGAGCCATATTCTGTGTATGTGCACGTATTTGTCCCCCACAAAGGAAATGCACAGAGGCTCACGGGATATAACTTCCCGAAGTTTGTGTTCACATTCAAAATGTCACGGGAAGTTTCTCGATTTTCGGGAAATTTCCTACAAAGTTGTGGGAAGTTTCGCGAGAAGTTTCGCAGGAAGTTTCGCGGGAAGTTTGTGTTCACATTACCAAACTTTGCGAAGATAATCTTGGGGAAGTGAAACTTCACGAAGTTTGCTGTAAGTGTAAAAGCACCTATACTTGGTTGCACCCTGATAGGAATAAATTGATTGATTTCATTGAGAAAATGTTACATTATCAGGGATTCCCCAGGGAATAATTTTCTTTGTATTGCAGCACAATTTGCGATACATTTTGAGCATGACAGTTATACAAATTTGCAGATCTGCAGTAGTTTTCTTACATTGAATTGTGTAGGATTCTCTACTGAGTATCTGTGATTGACTAAAATTGTAATAAATTTAAGAAGGGGTCCCTGATTGTTGTACAGTATTCTCACTTTTCTGGTCAGAAGTGATTAACTGTATGCAAATACATGTAGTAGTCATTTGTTTCGGGTCAAAAGTGATCAATGTACGTACATGTTTGCCAGCATTCGGTACCATAAAAGCCGTGTGATAGCCTGCATGTATCACACTCCGCTCCTTCTGTCACCTTTTGAAGGTACTTGAGAATTCAAGAGTCATACTTTATGCTAAACTGAAAAAGGTTACTTTCACAAGTTTATCGAACTGAAAATGATAGTGTGCAAGGATACAAAAAGAGTTGTGTTCACACTGTGCACACTTACATGGAATTGAGGTTAACTTGTACATGTACATGTAGCCAACTAACCTCAAGAATAGGGAAACCCCAGTGATAGTATGGATGGATCCTAAGAGAGTAGATTCACACTATGCACACTTAATTGTAGTTAGTTGACCTGAAGAATAGGGAAGCCTCAGTGATAGTGATCCAAATGGAGGAAGGTTCACACTGCGCACACTTAATTGAAGTTTACTCGTAGTTAGCTATTACATACATGTACTTCAAGAATACTGTACGGAAGCTCCAAGGGATTAGGCTAAGTGTTTAAGCGAAGTCCAGTATGAACACCTTTGTAGTTAACTAGCCTTACACGTAAGTTAAAGGAAAATGGCAAGATTTAGGACACAATTCTCCCAGAATCAAGTAGAGTGTAAATTTTCTGCTGTGAAAATTTCATTGTCATACACATACAATTATCACAAAATGATGTGGTGGTAAAATTTGTTGTGTAGCTTACTGTTGGATCAATTGCTATTAAGGGCAGAGATTTAATTTTAATAATTTTAAGTTAGTGATTGCTTCTCCTGAAGTAAACAAATTCAAGACAAACCTTAAAGGCAGTGGATCTCTTTTGCATGCCTAAAAATTAACATTGTGTAAATACAATGGCATTTAGAAGAAAATGCCATCTGGGAACCTTTAGCAAAATACCGGAGCTAGAAAGTCGGTTTTACTGGAATTATTGTGACCGTTAGACTCTGATTTGAATTTTTTTCTCGCGAGGAAAAAATTCCTGCCATAGAACGTACACTAAACGGCTATTGTTTTTCTTTTGCATTTTTCAAATTCTAAGCAATAACTCTCCCCCAGATTTCACAGACATGCCCTTCATTAACAGCCTAAGGGCATGGGTTATCTTTTCCTGGTCTGCGGGGATGTTTGCAAATGAGATCCACTGCCTTTAATACATGTACCAGCCTGAATTTGGTTTGTGAGGTATTTTTGACTTCATGCAGTCATGTCACTGCCCTTTAAGCTGGGGTAGCCTAGGATCGAGATAGAATGCATGGTACTGTTAATTAATGATCACCTTCAGACCATACTGACCAGTGATCGATGTCTCCTTGATAGCCTACATTACAAATGTAAAATGTAACACCACCAAATGGTGTTACTGCTTAATTACGCAACAGTACATTCACCCTCTGTATTAGATCTGAGGTTATGTTGGACTTTGCTGGGTTTATATTTGGTGTGTACAAAGAAATTAGTCAATTATACAGTGTACACTTGTACATTATTTATGTTTGAGAAAGCGCTATTGATACTGTCAGCCACTAGTATTACAGAAGAAATGTAGTCCGTAGGGAGAGTAATGCTAAGGTTTAATACACATCAGAACCTGTACCTAAGACGTAAATTTGGTCTGAGCACTAAGCAAATGTTTGATCCATATCCAGGGGCAGTCAGTGGTCACTTGATTGTGTAGTCTACGTTTCAGACTGTTGTCTTTTATACAATAATCTCAAAGCAGTGTAGAACATGAAATACATGTATGGTGTGAGTCTGGAAAGTTAGACTTGCTACCATGCTGTCGTTCGCTTCGTTTGATTTAGGATCGGGTTTGAAGTGAGGGATTGGGATTGGGTTACACAAAAAGAGCAGTCTGTGACTTAGACTAGAGCTGTGCTGAGCGCTCAATGTGTGATGTAACACACCTATACATGTAGGCCTATACCTGGGGACTGGTCAAGGCAATATTATAATGTATTGCACACTGTAATATCAGCAATAATGAGATTGGGAGCTAAAATGGACCAAGGACAAAATATGGCATACAATTTATTGTCTGAAAATAAGGTTTGACTGGGCTTTCAAAGAAAATGGAAGGGAGGGGGTGGTGGTGGTCAGGGGAGGGTGTACTCATAAAGTTTCAGGTCAATTGCACTTAATGAGGTTTGAGAAGAGCAATCATATTTCTCTGGTAGGCCTACACAAGTTGTTTATACTTGTTTATACTGGAATGGCATACAAAATATGTTCCATACATAATTTAGGGACCAGGGTGTTTCTAATCTTTACAGGGTTGGTGTATTTGTTTGGAAATGGAGTTCTGCATACATGTATTTCTGGCACAGGCTGTTGCATTGGTGATTTTCAAGACCTGGGTGTAATAGTTTAGACTGCAGACTGTGGTGGCTTGCAAAACATCACAATGACCACATCCAAATTGTTTTGAAATAAATCAAATAAATTATCCTCTCCACACTACATTTTGTGTTTGGCTACTCATAATAAACAAATGTTTTGTGGTGGTGGTGTGTGGGTGTGTGCGTGGGGGGGGGAGGGGGGGGACATGAAACACCATTTCTACAAATTGAGGATACATCAATTTGACTATTTTCTTTGGGAAGGGGTGGTGGAGGGGGCAGAAACATTCAGTATGTGTTGCCTGTGGACCCCTTTTTACCAATCGAGTCAAAACAAAAAAACGGGAGTTGACCCAGTGAGGGCAAGAAATGAAGCGAGAGGAACAGGTAGGCCTACTGTGTAGGTGCTGGTTCATTAGTGGCTTAGTCTTTGCACCACTGCATTCTATGCTCTGGTTAACACCCTAAAGAGAAACGCTCGTCTTTCTAAGTTCCCTGTAAAAGTTTATTTCTAGTTTCCAGGCCTGATTTTTTCCCCCACTATAGGCCTATACATTAAATAAATAGATAAATAAATGAATAAATAGATAGAATAGATACAGAAATCTAATAAGAAATTACATTGATAAGTCAATCAATCAATAGAACAAATTAGTTAAAATGAATGAATGATTAAATGGATATGGCAATATTGCATGTGAGCTCCAAACTTCATTAATTTGGCAGAAACAACAATAGCATTAAGGACTTTGACTCAAGGAGAAATTTTCCACAGCAGGTTTCAACGGGTTGTGTAATTTAATGTAAATCTCCTTTGTGAATTACAGACCATTTGGGTTATTGTGTGGAACTAAGTTTGAACTTGTACAAACCAGTTGAATAGATAATTCTAATGTTGTTGGGGGTGGGGTCAACTTGTTCTAGCAACGAAGAAAGAAGAAAAGAAACGTCTCTAGTGTGCAAATGGCTGCAGCTGAATTAATTGGCTCAGGGGGTGAAAAGCCCAATCAACCTTCTTTGGCAACAATGGACTAGGAATTTGATTAGTTAGTGTGAATTAAGTTGATCTTGAAGTCTTATCTTTTAATAGTTGAACAATGGGCGTGGTGATATCTAGTTAATCCATGCACTGGACCTTGCTTTGTGTAGGTGGGCTAACAAGTCACCACACATGCACAAAGGCCTTTAGGACTGTACTATGTCTATAGTGCTACAGTCTTTCTCCAGGTACATAACACAAACTCACAAAGTCATCTTGTATAAGAGGGGCTCCCTTTGTTAGGATGATAGAGCAAGTACAAAAGGCTAACTTAGGCATTAGCACCTAGTTACTACCAAATGGATTAGTCCAATAGGCATGTCAAGCTTCGAAGAGCAAACTTCACTGCATGGTTAGAAGACCACTCATTGTCCCTGAGTAAATTAGACTACAACTTGTCACCAGTCGTTAATCGCCAGTTCAAAGATCACTGATCAATAGTCTACCTTCCAGACACCTAGATTAACTCTTAATAGAAACAGAAACTACTATCTTCATTCAACTGCTTTGACCATTTAGCATTAGCACCTTTCTTTTGACTGCTGGAGTGCATCATTGGGGGAAGATAATAGATATACATTAGTCTTATGGTCTGCAGTCAAGACTAACTGATCAACAAAGTGGGGTTAACAAACTTTTCTTTTCAAAGGAATTCAAAGCTGACTCAAAGGATGATGCTATCCCATTGGTCAATGAATTACTGTAGTAGTCTTGCACTAGATTTAGCCTACATATTCCATTTTTGTTGTTGTCATGTGTATAATGTACTCATACCATAATGAATGAATAGATAAATCAATCAAATCTGATTAAAGTTATACAATAAATCAATCAAACAAACTCTATTTGATATCTTTGCCAAAAAAAAATCATGTTCTGTATAAAAACAATTCAATGAAATGTTATGTCCAGAAGTACTTTGCACCATACACAAAACTGAACAATCTGTACAATGTTATTGATACAAAAGAGCAGTACAGTACCCACACTTGTGCTCTTGCTCAATCTAAAAAACAAGTTTTGCGTATGACTCAAAGAAAACCTCTATGCAAACATCTCCACACAAAGATGAGTAGGTGAGTCTTCTTGGTAAACGAACCAAAATGACTGAACCCTCGAAAAGGAGTCGTTTAATTATATGCAGCCCACTTGAAGGCTTTTTTGGGTGGAAAAGGAATCTTGAATTGTATCTTTGGATCAAATAAGCATACATTTGTCATGTGTTTGGAATTTTTCAGTTTTGTGTGGAGTTTTTGACTGGATTTTTTGTTCAAGATTCCTTTTTTCCCCAGAAGTATGTTCAGTGTTTTGTATAGATCTAAATAATTGGCACTGGATATATATATATATTTTTTTATGATTACATAGGAAACATTCATGATAATTGTACACATTATACAGTTTCTTGAACATGTTGACATGATATACTGTTGCTGTTTTACAATATCTGAGAAAGCAACCAATAAAGTGGAAAAAAAGTGTGTGTTAATCTCATTCTAATCTTTGGACACTACATGTACACACATCTACATTATATAAACAAACATGGTTCTGTCTGTTACAGAAAATTCTGTAAAAACTAACAAGCAATACTGTATGCCAAATTAAACTGGGTACATACATGTACAGACCAGTATACAGTGTACATGTAGATCAACATCAGAAACAAACAGTTCAAAAGTACAAAAGGTACCTCAGGAATAGCAAACACTGTTTTGTGAGTCAGACAATTGGTAAACACTCATAAAAAGATAACTCCCCCCCCCCCCTCCAGCCCTGGGGGTGGGGAAGAGTGTTCATTAAACATGTTGTGATGGAGCCAATTATACAGAGGATAAATTTTGCAAACAAGAATTTATAACTCAAGTTGAAAGCAGTTTATCGGTCATTGCAGCTGATTAAATGATCGTACATGTATGTATTTCATTTTTCATTTGTTTGTATACTATATTTGCACCCCTCTGCTCTGTGTTAATAATGTGTACCTGGTACATACGCTGAGTAATTGTTTGTTTTCAGAATTGCCGAACTTTGGAATATTATACAAATAATACATGCAGCAAATATTCTCCTTCTGTGTAATAAACACCCATCTTGAGCCATACTCCACATTGTGCTTGTACAATACGGACTGCTCAGAATTGTTACAGTCTCTACATGTGGGCAGGCGGGTCAACAAATTAAAGAAAAATAAATACTATAAAATGATGAGGCCAAGGGGAGCATATCTTTGAATTAAAGGTATAGGCCTACCTAGGAATAAAGGGAGTTCTGCAATTTGTATGTGTACTTTAGTTAGGAGAAATGGTTTGAATGGCCTTGTAAATACTGGGTTTAATCACAGAGAGATCAGTTTTAGATTCAATTGTTGTGTCACAAATTTCAAATTGCAACACAAACAGTATAAAAAGTGTGTTCTTGTGTGTGTTGGAGGGGGGGGGGTGGGGTGGGAGGGTCAGAGTCAATAAGGTACATGTACATGTACTCTAGAAGATTATGTAGCATTTAGGCCTACTGGCAAAGTGTACACTAGACCCCATACATTATGAATTGCGTGTGGTGTATAATTTGAAATAAGACAGGGGAAAGGGGGGGGGGGGTCAGGGAGTGCTGAGAACAATGAAACTTTCATTTATTTATTTTTTATTTCAATGAAACTTGATGTTGGTTTACATTTCAATATTTTATTATGAGGGTTGAACATTGAAATTGACTTTGTTTTTAGAATGGGGTGGAAACAGAAGTTAGACATATTTTTAGACTGAAGAAAAAAAGAAACAAAACTGAAGGAGGTACACAGACATACATGTATGTATTAAGGTCATGTACTGACAGTGCAACAAGTCTCTTATATCATTCATCACCACAAGTACTACCAAGCCCAGAATTTTGGGAAAGAATGGACAAAATTCTTCCATGTAGTCAAGAGGAGAGTGGGAAAAAAGAAAATGAACCAAAAAAAAAATAATAATAATATAGTTTTACAATTTATATCGGTGTAGATTTCAGATCAGATTAAGCCAAGATCTAGTTACCCAATTTTGATTTTGATTAGTACGTTGGTGGAAACCGGAGATTTCTTCATATCTGTATGATCTGGGCCTACGTGACCTACCAAAAATATATATGGTTGTGACTTCAACAGAAATGTATGTTTGTGAAATCTGAGTAAAAATATACATTCCAGTTCCCCTCCAAACAGCATTTTGAGCAATTTGTGTTATTACATGTAGATATGAAATGACCATTTAGTAACCTTTCTTCTCTGATTCTCAGCATGGGTTTGTAAAGGTTCTAGAGGGATGAATCATAATCGTATACCTTACATTTCAAAATTTCAGTTATTTGTGTGGGTGAAATTCTGAGAGAAAAAACTGGGGAAATATAGACTGGTATAAAAATTGGGAGTAATGCATTTTCAGTATTCGTACAAGTGTTTGTCTGCATTTGCTAGAATTTCTTGGAGTGCTTCGAACTTGAGCTCATGATATAAAATTGAAGATGATTTGATTTCAATACTACATGTATTCACCATATACCCCACCCTGAGATATCTTGTTCTTAGTGTCCATACATGAATGTAAAGCTACATGTACTGTTACACTGCGCCGTCTAACGATTCCATCTGAAAAACGAACGCGTACATTTATTGGACTTTTTAATGCGTTTGTCAACTGGATTACAAACGTACATGTATCTAGACGGTGCTTTTCCATTCTATTCCATTCTATTGTATTCCATTTGCCACCGTCTGACACCGTCTGAGGTAAATATTTTAGACGGAAGCAGACGGAATCGTTAAACGGTGCAGTGTGACAGGAGCTTAATTGAGCTGAAAGCGTGAAGGCACACCCACGTTTGTTTTGGAACTAGTAGTGCACAGATAGATCCGCAGCATTAGTCCCTTTGTGCCAGTCAAAAAAAAACAAAGAAGTTCAACACTGTTCTTTGCCCAGTTCTGGCTTTAATATCAAAAAGACCTCCACCATTCTGTGTATAAACTTTACATTTACAGTTTTCAGACTTGAAGATTGTGTTATTGATTTGCACGTCAAAAAACATCTATATGAATCAAATCAGCTGAAATCATATCCAATGTGAAGATTAATATAAATAAACACCTCTCATAGAGACTTGGGGTAAAATATTGAGTTTTGGTGAAAATCTGGACGGTTACACTTCATCCTTTTTTCATTTGCTCAGGAGCAAATTTTAAAAAGTCCGCGACGTCAAACGTGCTCGTGCTGTTCCAAAATGGTCCGATCAGCCGTTAGCCAAAGGTCGCGCAGGGGATAGCCGTTAACCAGTCAGAGGCGCTGCGCTACGTCTTGCTACGGTGCACAAGTAACCCGCGATTCGCGATTTGGCAATAATGAAACTCACCAGAAAGCATACATTTTTCTTTTTGGTTAACTTTGTCGTTATTTTAGTTTCTCAAAAACTTTAACAAAATTTTCATGACGTACACTGTTTATATGGATCTCAAGATCTTTTCATACACACCATTTTGTAAGTATCTAATACTACCTTGTATTGATAATGAAGGGAAGCTAAGGACTTGCACATCCCTAACACAATCTTTAAGCATGAATTCAGGCCTCAGTTGTTTGTTGGTGTACAATTTTTTCAGGCTTTCTTATAAACAAAATAGTTCATTCAGACAGTGCATGATTCATTGTAGGCAAATTTGAGACCTTCTCAAGAACACTTACTGGCATCCTAATACACAGTCACAAAGTCGTGTTATTGACCACTCTCTCTTGAATAAAACACGAGGCCATCATCTGATAAAAACTTTTTTTTTTCTGAAAGACCTTGCGGATTATGCTTTTTATTGGGTTGTATACATTAGTGTAAATAAAATGCATTTTTAAAAACATCAAAGAAGTTGTTGTGAAAACACCAGTGTAACCTTCTATAATATTTGAAAGTAAACAGTTACATGTAGGATTAGTATGTTGCACATGACATACATTCTTTATATCCATTTTTTGTGTGCTAAATTTTGCCTGCCACATACATGTAGGAATTGATACAATTTTATTTGTAAAGTTTATTGCTTGATCAATGTTGTGCAACTGTTATGCATATGCACACATACACACACACACCCACACATACATAAAATCCCACACACAAACACATACATCAAATATTAATTTTGCCCCCCCCCCTACAAAAAAAATAAAAAAAATAAAATAAAATAAATAAAATAAAATAAAAACTAAAAATAAAAAAATCAATAAAAAGATACATAAAATGAAAAATGAATAAGCTAAAAAAAAAAAATCACAATAAATATATTTTTTTTAAAGTCTCTGATATGCTTGGGATCATTTGCTCTGACACAGACTAACTGGAGCCACAACTTGGAAAGAAGAAAAAAAACTAATATTATTTTGTAATGAAGAGATTGATAATGTGACATTGAGGGTAAAAGGGTCAATACTGCAGATAGATGAGGAAAAATCATCAGAATATTGAATGATAGAGAGATGCATGCATATCAATGCACACAGTCTGATATTCTGCCCATGGGTGTCTAGTCCTAGTATTGACTGGTATTAGGAAATGTTGGCCATTTAGTTACCCTACCCTATTTTTTCGTCCTATTCTTTTGGTCTCTAGCTGAGCCCTCCTTAGTAATGAATGTAAATCCACGGGTGTCTGGTATCGGCCGATGAAAAGTGTTGGCCATTTACCCTACCCTATTTTTCTCTTCCCTATTCTATTCCGCTCAATATGACTGAGCCCTCCTCACTCACTCAGTAATGAGCGTAAATCCATATTAACGGTCTCGCCGGACTCGTCCCCGCACGCGCAGCTTCACGTGAGACACGCCACCCCGACAATAGGAACATATTGTACCACATGGCTAGCCCTTGGACTATTGTTTGCGAGGACTTTCCATCGCACTGTCCCGTCCCCCTGGCCGATAGCAAACAACTATTGTTCGGGAATCAAGCACTTGAGTGAATGAAGAGAGAAGAAAGGTCTGGAAGACTAGACATACATGTCCGAACATCCGTAAGCCCTTGGACAAACTTTGAATGCCCAGACACTAGTTTACGAGATATAAATTAAGTGCAAGTGCCGGCATGCAGATGTGTTTTCAGGTGTACAGTACTTCTGATTGGTTGAGAATGATTTGAATGATGCATTTTGAAATTGGCGGGCTCTGTATTTCTGACAGGGGAAAAACACTTCAGAGTGCAGGCTTGAGGTGGAAAGAGAGTTCACATGTTTATTTTAGTCTTGAGTTGTGTTTTGTTTATTAGCTTAATTTGGAAGACTGTTATTGTTAATGTTTTATCCCATTGGAGACCAAGAAAGAGATATCTCAGATAGTGGTCTATGGAAAATGCTAATTATAGCGAAATCAAATCATCTCCAACGGGTAAAATTTTTGTAACGGAAATCCACTTGAACATTCAGATTTTTTTATTTTTTTATTTGAGCAGTCTCAATAAAATTTATGTGCAACCTTCATAAATTTCAGCATATTTGCAAAGTTAAAGATCAACCTCAGCTCCAAACTCTAAAGTAAAATAAAAATAATATAAGGAGGTTGAACATGTATAACTAATTAGTCTCAATTCCAGACCATGTGACCTTTCCACATCCAGAATACACACACTCTGCTTTAGTCAATTCAAAACACTAGTCTTAGTCAAAGGAGTTAGTTTCCTTGTCAGTTTGTAAGATGGATTAATCTACAGCTAAACCGTCAGGAAGCCAGCCTAGTTACTCATTAGCTTTAAAACTTGTCAGTTCAGAACATGATATCTTTCTCTTTACAATCAAAAGTGGTTCACATCAGTTCACAGTAAATGAGGCTAATTTTAGACGGGGGTGTTTGTAACCCCCATTTGTCAGCTCTGTGTAGAATGGTCTATTGATTGTCTCAGTCATCCATAACACTCCCACTGCTTGGGTCTACCTAAACTGTAACGGTTAATCGATAATGCCCTGTCTAGAGACCCACTAGAGTAGTACAAATGACAATACTCTTTACAACTTTCACATTTGTGCCCTACAATGTACATGTAGCATGAACTGTCCTTATCCAGTGTGAGTAATGTAATCCCCATTCGACCCAGAAGCAACAAAAACCCATCTCATATTGATACAACACTTCCATTGATTTTTATGAGGTCCAGACTACTGGGTTTCCAGCCAACCTGGAAATCACAGAAAATTCTGAAAATGACCTCGCCCTTTTCCAGTCAAGGAATTTTAGAAAAGTCCCTCAAATCAAGCAAAAATTAGTGAATTTTGACTGTATGGAGATGAGTTGCCACTATGACTGTGCCCACAAATATTACAGGGAATCAAGTTGGATCCAGAAAATAAATGAAAATGGAAATAAACTAAAAATGTTTTCGTAGCTCATATATACATGTAAGCATATCACAAACATTTAATCATTTAAGTAAAGTTGTGATTGTGATACAGATGTAATGTACATGTAGGTTAATTTCTGTATTCGTAACGTGAATTACGAGCTGCCTTTTTGTGAGTTTCATATGTTGGATGTAGTCTAAACTCTGCATAAATGGGTCTGAGTATTAGGGCCTACTTGTGAATATAAATAAAATAAATTCTCAAAATCTCATTTTATTAATTGCAGTATGTTCACAAAACAGGAACCACCATGCAACAACAAAAATATTTGAATGACATTTAAATATCATCCAGTTTTACAAATTATGTGTAGTCATAGTGAAAAGGAAAAGAACATTTTGCTGCATATCTGCGCTATCTGCACAAGGCAGATGGTGCCTAGAACAGCACACTGAACATTTGAGTTTGATCCACACTTATCACAGAGGACAACCTTCATATTTTAGCCCACACACACACAC
>JZLH01S0090709.1:2695-13739 GCA_001188425.1 Eucidaris tribuloides | reverse complement strand
CACAATGCGCAACTCACACACGAGAACACATAGATATTTCAAAGCTATTGTTTCTTTTCAAAATTGATAATGTTTGTGTACATTCGTCGTATTTTGTTTTCACAGGCCATCTATTTTGTTGCTGTGTTTGTCTTCGGATATGCCGTGGCAGTGGTCTTGACGCTAGCCGTTGAATTTCCAATATTAAATCTGGAAAAACTTGTGAGGAACAGAAGTAAATTCTGACGTGATTATACCGACATGTCACATTGTCAACGTAGAAACAAAGTCCATTTGTATGAACTGCAATCGAGAGATTTATCGTTTTTAATCCAGAGTTCCATAGTAGTATGTTAATCCACGTTATTTAAACATTGCGATGTTGTCAACGAAGTAGCTACTTAGTTGTATAAGTTATATAGGTTGTCATTAAAGTAGCTACTTACATGTATGATGTATGTACTTATGTTATGTTATATAAGAAAGATAAGAGATTGACCAGCGAAGCCTGCTATAGATAGGCTTGTGTACTCGACAATGTATGCCTGACGTATAACATACCAGTTTAGTTATGCAAAGCGTTAATTTCTTTCACTTTAACCCTTAATCTATCCGTAACTAACTACACCAACGTTTATTTACATATCGCTGCTGTTTGTACATTTAGGAAATTTCATCAAAAAGTCTGCAAAAAATAAACGTTGAAGGTAGTGATTCCAAAAAAAATAATACATCGCTGTAAGATGTGCAATGTCTCATTTCGGTATTTGGTCAAATTAGCACCAGGCTGTTTGTCAGGAACTTAATGTAGAATTGTAAAAATGCATGAACGTGGTATAAAGTTACTTGTGTAGTGATTGGTCATGGTAAAGGAAACATTATTATCATTAATTATGGTAATATACGAACATCGGTCGAGTTAATTTATGGAATTACACAACCCAGGTTGGTAAGATTTTACCAATCAATACTTCAAATCTGGGTTGCCTAGTTTTCAACTAGAAAGTAAGATACTTGAGATATTAAGTTGAATCAACCTACAGGGAATTTCCTCTTAACAATTTAAATGTATCCGTCAGTATGTTCTTTTGTGTTGAACAAGACCGAATACAACACACAAGATCTTTTTTAGTTTAAAATAGATTGCTTTTGAAATTGCATTTCATAACACAAAAAATGACATCTTTTGACCAGAGCTAGCTATAATTTTCTAGTTTATTAAAGACGAGATGCTGTCTATCAAGGACAATTGTATATTTGTAAATAATTATGGACTCTATCATTACTAACAAACAATTGTGATTTAGTAAATATGAACATGGTAGGTTTTGAGCTTAAATTGAAGTTGTGAAATAAGCTATGCCCGTTTCAAAGTAATAGTTTCGTGATAATTACTTATAACTTAATATAACATTATAATTATGAGTGTTTACCATGTTCAGACAATGTCTACTTCCAAAAAAAAATTGGATACTGACTGCTCAATGTGAAAGCTGATGAGACTTGAGCAATTTAATATAGGCCCTATTTTTTGCTGTTTCAGAATTTTTGTTGTGTAACAGGAAACTTACTTTACGTATAGGGCAGATACAGTGTTTGGTATACTCGCACAATTAACTATTCAACTATACTGCAACTGAAAAAAAAGATAAAAATCCTTTAGTCATTTTAAATTTCGATTGGTAAATAGCTGTTTTGTCCAACCACAAGGCATCTAAATTACCTAATATCAGCTATATTCAAGCCACTTGTTTAGAGGTCAGTTTATTGATTGTCCGATGTTGGTTAAAAGTTGTTGATTTGTTCAGTTTTTAACTCCTAGAGTAAGCAGTTTTGTAGTATGTACATTTCATTTTTAAAGGACATTTATATTTTGACACAACATTATATCATGATAGTTGTTTATAATGATTTTCTAACTTGAGTGTAATTAATGTAATAAGGCTGTCAATGCGTATGATGTGGAGTGACACTTGTATTTTTTTTGTTAGAACACCGAGTGACGTCACGCGTGATTCATGGTGTTGGCAGAAAGTTACGCCGATGGCCGAAATGTTTGGACTAATGTTACAAAAATGACACCAAATCAATACTGCCAGCCAAAAAACTTGTATGAATCTGAAAGGCAAGTTATTTTTCTCTATACTAATGTCATATATGGAAGTTTAATATCAATTTGGCGAATTATGTAAGTTTTTAAGGGGAAAAGGTTCTTTCAGCGTTTTGCGTCGCACAGCGAAGCTTTCTCCATAGCCAACACACGAAGCATGTCGGCTCTGCCACCCTCACAAGGCCAACATAATAACCAACACCGAACTGGGTTTCTGTTGATGAATGGAAAAATTACACGTAAATCACAAACACCAACCACGGTACTCCGTTCAGCAGACGATATTCAACACCAGCTTCAAAACCAACTTCCGGAAGTACATCATGATTTTCGAGGTCAACTCCGACACCAGGCCTGACTTCAAGTACGGTGTTATAGCTGGTGTTAGTTTTGTTACAACACTAACACCAGATTTCAACACCAAACTTGAAATCACCCATTGACTACTATTTACTACTATTATTGCTTTACACATTTTGAATTTTCTTTCGATCCGCATAGCTATAAAATATTAGAAATCATCTATTTGAAAATACTTATCCATCCTATAGACCACCAATCTTCGATGTAAGACCGCCACAATATTGGCATCACACATCATGTTCTGTGTAATGTAATATTAGTTTAATTGATACGGTGTATCAGTGTATTTTTGTATGATTTAATTTTACTGCATTGTTGTGTGCACGTAAACGAACATAACATATATCCTTGATGAACAATAAAATTGAATTTGAATATATTGGGCCACGTCAGAAAATAGTATACTACTTGTGTGTATGTGTGTTTATGTGTCTGTGTGAGTGTGTTAGGGTGTGTGTGTGTGTGTGTTTGAGTGTGTGTGAGTGTGTCTTGGTGTGTGTGTGTGTGTGTGTGTGTGTGTGTGCGCGCGCGCGCGTGTGTGTGTGTGTGTGTGTGTGTGTGTGTGTGTGTGTGTGTGTGTGTGTGTGTGTGTGTGTGTGTGTGTGTGTGTGTGTGTGTGTGTGTGTGTGTGTGTGTGTCTGCGCGCTTTGGATTTACATTTTAAGCAATGTCCTGCTTGATAACGATTCAAACTTTTTGTAATCCTAATCGGATTCATCTTGTACATGGAAAACACTTGTGTGAAATTTGACGAAATTTTGACGAAAAAACAAGTAGAATTTTTTTCGTAACCGTCGTAATAAAACCATAATCATGGCAACTTCATATTGATATTAAACGAAGTGTTTGCTTAAAACTTTCGAACAAAATCATATCTATGTCATCTATTTGATTTTACAGTGCGTAAGATAGACCCTTTAACCTTTAAACATAACAGATACATTTCCAAGACAGCTTTTGTTACAAATATTTCAACGCAGTATTAAACATTTTAAAATAGCTCGCAGAATTTCATATTTTACTTTAATTTGATACCACCTTAGATTTGCAACGACATTGAGGTGGGTACGCCACTATGTTACATTTCAATGACATATATTTGTATCATATATATTTTCTACACTTGTTTGACTATTAGAAAAAGAATGTAATAAATGGGTATTTATACAGGAAAAATAATGCATAATTATATACATGATCATTTTTGTATATCCCAATCACAAACTCAATCGGTACATTTCAAACAGTAATATTAAATCCGTAATGCACATACGTATCCCGAAATATCTGATTGTTTCGTTGTTTAACCACTTTTGGAGAAAACGGAATAAATGGTTTGGTATTAGTGCGCTCTTAGCGATCGTGTTACCTTTGCGCGTCACCTTGCTGTAATCAGGACACTTCATCCCTCTAAAACATAACAAGATATCCAGATTCATCTACTTCACCCAACCCTTTATTTCGAGAATGTGATGCCACCTTCCTGGAAGACATTGCAATAGAAGTCTGTCCTGCTGGTGCTACGTTCGGGACGAGATATCCCGATTCATCAGCCTCACTCGGGTCTTCATTTCGAGAATGTGACATCACCTTCCTGGAAGACACTGCAATAGAGGTCTGTCCTGCTGGTGCTATTTTCGGGACAAGATACCCCAATTCATCAACATCACTTGAGTTTTTATTTCGAGAATATGACACCATCCTCCTAGAAGACATTGTAATAGAAGTCTGACCCGGTAGAGCTACGTTTGGGACAGAATATCCAGATTCGTCCAAATCATCCACTTCATTTTGACGAGTTTGAGTGCGTGGCATGGCCTCAGAGTCGGGAATATCCATGTAGACAGCATCATCGTTAATATCGCCATGTCGTTCGCTGCGATCAAGTCCCGTCTCCCGTTCATGGTCCAGTCGTGTCTGTTTGTGCCTCATTATCCCTTACAGGCTTGGGTCTCTAAAATATCAAACCAGGGGAAAAAATCTAAATTTGTATTGAAATTCAACTTATATTAAATACCTAGAGTAATGTTAAAAAGGCTCAATCATATCATTGAATCATTGCAATTTAGGTGATAAATGTAAGCACAGAGTAAACATTTATTAATCTTTATTATGCCTCTGTACGGAAGGTGCAGGAGGCAGTATGTTTTCGGGTTGTCCGTCCGTCCGGATCGGTAACTTTAGAATGACTGATGGGGTTTTGATGTAAATAAGTCCAAGCATGCACCATGACGCCTGAACGAATTGATAAAATTTTGGATTGAAAGGTCAAAGGTCACAGGGCCTAAAATTTTGATTTTTTTTTCCCCGTTCGTTACCAGTTCTCGTACCGCGATAACATAAGAACGGCTCGTAGGATTTTTTTATAGCGTGGATCAAGTATGAGACTCTGATGCAAAAATGAATTGATTAGATTTAGTGTTGAAAGGCTAAAGGTTCAAAGGTCACAGGGCAAAGGTCACAGTGCATAAAACATGTTTGATTTGGGTTCATTACCACGATAACTTAATGAGGCTAATCGGATTTTGATTTAACTAGCATCAAGTATGAGGTATGAAGCACCGATGACCTGATTAGATTACAGAATTAAAACGTCAAAGGTCAAAGGTAATGGGGTCTAAAACACATCTGATTCTCTCGTTACCGCAATAACCTAAGAACCGGTGATCATATTTTGATGAAACTTGGGTGAAGTATCTATCATAAGGTACCGTAACAATGAACTGATAAGATTTCGTAATTGAAAGGTCGGAGGTCACGAGGCTTTATACATGTCTAATTTGGTTTTGTTACCGAAATAAGTTAACGGCTGATCGGATTTTAATGTTACTTAGATGAAGTGTGCATTATAAGGAACTAATGAGATGATTGGATTATGGAGTTGAAACATTAAGGTCACGAAGCCTCATGCTTATCTTAATTGTTACAATAACTCTTGAACGGCTTATCGGATTTTAATGTAGGTCAAATGAGGCCTGATTTTGGAGGTCAAAGGTGACAAGGGTTATTACACATCTAATTTAATCTCGCTACCATAGTAACTTCAGGCTTTTCAATTCAAATTAAATTAGGTGGGAGTGCGGACTGCGGACGCCTATACCCGTCTGCTGCGCGCAGTCGAACTTCTCCATTTTATTTATTCAATTATTTCTTATTTGTTTATTTATCTATCTATTTATTCATTCATTCATTCATTCATTCATTCGACCACATTTACTCGATCATGTAACACAAAATAGTTAAACACACACACACACACACAGTCACACACGTACACCACACACACTCACACACACACACACACACACACACACACACACACACACACACACACACACACACACACACATGCACAGTACACATGCACAGTCACACACAGTCACACACACACAATCACATCACACACACACACATACACACACACAAACATTCACACACGCACATAGGCCTACACACATACACGCATACACATACAAAGTCCGCTCCTGTAATTTGATGTTGATGGTGCAACAGCACTTGCCCATAGGCACCAGAACCCAGGTAAATTAATTTATGTTTTAAAGATTGGGTTCAAGATATACACGCCAAAAAAGCGGCAACATGAACGAAATCAGCTAAAATCATTCACAATGTGAAGATTGATATAAATAAACACCTCTCATAGAACCTTTCCGTAGAATACGTAGTTTGGGTGAAAATCCTGACAGTTAAACCTCAAATTTAGCAAAGTGATGCCCCGTGCTTTTATAATTCGATTAGTTTCAAATTTGTCCAAAGGTCACGCAGAGTTCAGCTGCTTGACCATATTAGCGTACGTAGTCAGCCACTGACCGCAGCGCTTAGCTGGTTATGCGAACGTAAACATGAACGTGTTCTGCAGTTTAAGCAAAATTTAAATTCATGAAAAGAACACTATTTTGGTAGTATATCGTTTTAAGTTTTCCTCAAAACCAACAAGTTCATGACGTTTACATCTCAAACTTTCAATACACGATTTGTAAGTACTTAACTACCGTTTGGTAATGATAATGAAGGGACTTGCAAATCCTGAACCCAATCTATAAGTTTGATTACTATTTCATTCATTCATTCATCCATTCATACGCATCTATTTATTTATCTTATTTTTTGATAAAGTTGTATTTTATGTCGTTTATTCAGTATTATTTATTTATTTATATATTTACATATTTATTTATTTATTTATTTATTTATTCATTCATTTATTTATTTATTTATGTATTTATTCATAATATATTTATTTATTAACTGAAATTATATTAATCATTACATTTTTAGATATCATCAATGAATGTCAGTTGCAATATTAATGCAGCGTTCGTTAATGCCATACCTGTGTCGGCTGTCGAGAACGTTGTCGCTTGTGGCAGCAACCGATTAGTCGTTTCAGTATGATTACCGACAATGTCAAACTTAGCAGACATATTAAGCCGATTAGCGTTATGTTCAAGGACGTCACTGTGGTGGTTTCACTCGAAACTGTGCATTTATGAGAAGAATAAAAATTGGTAATTGAAATATCATATGAAAACTTCCTTACGGGTTGAGTTAAAGGTTGTGTTTTTTATTTGCACCCCTTAAAAATGCTGGTTTTCTGTAAGTTGTACATTATTAAATCAATTTATAAACTCCTCAAAAATTTGAGTTTTATCGATTATTTCTCCATGTTTTAAAGAAATGATCAAAGGGTTGATTGATCAGAACAATTATTTAATATTCTTTATAAAGTAAGTTGTGTATTATGAAATTAATATATAAGTAAGTGGTATATTATGAAAATGATATATAAACACCTCTAAAAGCTTAGAAATCTGAGTTTTATCCATTATTTCTCCATTTTTTTTTTAAATAAGGGTTCATACCCTATTTGTTATGATTATGCCATCCGTAAATTGCAGTATTTGAAAATAGGGGATAAGGTCTAAATTTGAAAAGTTGCACAATGAACACCAGTGGTCATAAAATAAATAACATTTTGTTTTGTATGAAATTATGTTTTTTGTTCTCAGCTGGTCAGCCCTGAATGCCATGGATTCCCCTGTGACCTCGTTTTTTTTTTTTACTTTGTGTCCTGTTTTAAAACCCCATAGGCCTACATGTTGTTTGTTTGTTGTTTGTTTGCTTGTGCATACTTTTGTTTAAATCCATGTAAATGTTCATGTGAGAATGCACAACAACCAAAGATATATTTGGAAACACACTCATCAACAAGGGAAAAAATGAGTGTCTTACCGAACTTGGGTCATGTTGCTACATTGCAATTTTGACCTTACCCCCACATTTCAAAGCACTAGACCTCCATATAAGCCATAATCATAAAAACAGGGGCGGTTCTAAGGTGGGCTTCGGGGCTCAAGCGCCCCCCCCCCCCAAAAAAAAAAAAAAAATCGGATCATACAAATCATCAACAATATAAAAAAAAATATTATTAAATAAACTGAAGAAGTAAGGCAGATACTTAATATTTATAGAAGCTACAAATCTAGATGAATTTTATACAGCTGACACGGGCCTACGAGGTAGGCAGGTATATAGCGCTGGTTGGCCCTATTTTGACCAGGGCCCACTTTACGTTTGGTGAAACTGCATGTTAAGCACGCGATCGGCGCATGTTTCGCCAAATTAAAAACTATCTCCAATTTTGCAAAAGTATATACCTTTAAAATATTGTATTTTACCATGCTTTGACACCTGTATTTTCTATGTATATTTTCCAAAAAGTCCCTACCCTGTCTACAGTGGAAGGGGACGTCCCCCTCCTACACCCTCCATATAATTCCTGTAGGCCTGCATTTTGTTGAAATCCCGAGCAAAATCCTTAACAACTTCTAAAAGTATATACCTTTAAACTAAGTATGCATCATACTTAGAAACATGTAATTTCTAGGTCTATTTCAAAAAGTCCCTGCCCCCGCTCGGTCCTTTCGCTCCCTCATAATTATGACTACACAATCACGATTTTCACGTACTTATTGTAAACCTTGTAAAATCCTGACTACGATCCTTAATAATCTTGCAAACTTTTAAAACATATAATTCCCATGCTTTGAAAAATTGTAATTTCTATGTGTATTTCAAAATGTCCCCCCCCCCCCCGCTCGATCGCTTTGCTCCCTCACAAGTATGACTACCAAATCACGGGTTTCATATATTTCTTGTCGGCGTGCATCTTTTTAAAATACTGACTAAAATACTTAAGAATATTGCAAAATGTTCGCCACCTCACCCCACCCCCCCCCATTCAATCGCTTCGCTTTCTCACAAAGTACGGCTACACAATCAAAGATTTTCATTTACTTCCTGTGCATCTTTTTAAAATCCAGACTACAATCTTGCTGAAGTATTTACTTAACGTATGTTTTTACCATGCTAGGAAACACGTATTTTCAATGCGTAGTTTTAAAGAAAAGTCCCTACCGTTGAAGGGGTATTCATTGCTCCATTCAAATGTGACACACGATGGAAAGGTACCGATCCATTCAGGGGCATACTTGGATTTTCCCGGCTTCGGTCCACACTGCAGCGTTCGACTCCCATTTACTATATATCCAGATGAACAGTTCAATTCCAAGATCGACCCAAAGTAGGTATCCTCTCCGATCCACTCTCCATTCAAGACGTTGTCAGTAGTATCACAGAAACCAATGGAAGCTACATTGCATTAATATGGATAACAGCAAACAGAAAATGTTGTTTCATAGTCTATGATCAGCACTGGTATGAGTTTAGTCTCGGTGATCATTAAGTTAATACCCGAAACCCTGGTTCGAAACTTAGTCGGGTAGATGGTCTAGTTGAAAAAGAACGTGACGCTGGGTTCACATGCGATGTCTTCGGAGACGGGAGGGGGTGGGGGAGCTGAAATGAATATTTTCAGAACAGAAGAGGGGTGCCTTTTAAGATAAATATACCAGTAAAGTAACAATTACAAGTTACTTTCATAAAGAATGCGATTTCGACTGTATAAAGGGTACAAAGCAACACATACCCCCTTTAAAAGTTACGTTTAAGGTCATTTTGATAAAGTCGGTCAAATGAGTTTTAAAACTATAGCGTACCCGTTTGACAGTAGTTTGTAACAAAAACATATTTCATTGAATCAATGTATTAGTGATTTCTAACAGAAGCAAGAATAAATATTGAAAAATTGAAGTTAAGATAAAGGTTGCATCAAAGGTAAACTTACTATGAGATCAGTTACAGTTACGTGGTACAGAGTATAAAAGTGGATTTAAAGAGAGGTAAGAATTTCATATTTGTCCACGGAGGCATGGGCGCAAATCCTGGGGGGACAGGGGAACATGTCCCCCCCCCCCACGAATTTGAAGGTGGGGGACACAATATCAAATGTCCCCCCACGAATTTAAGAATACATGTGTGCATAACTATCTAAATTTTAATAGTCTGTGGTTGTTTTTTTCTTTACACACTATACTTCACTTTTCCGTATCAAATAATCCCAATATTTTCATTGGCCTGGTAATAAAATGTCAAAATTTTCGGCGCGCTCCGCGCGCAAAATTGCAATATAGGATAACTATTTTTTCGCGCAAGCGCCGAATACATGTGTGCGTAACTATCAACATTTTAATAGTCTGTGGCTGTTGTTTCTTCACACACTACAGTTTATTTTTTCCGTATCATATAGTCCCAATATTTTCATTGGACTGGTAAAAAAAGTCAAAATTTTCGGCTCGCTCCCCGCGCAAAATTGCCACATAGGATAACTATTTTTCGCGTAAAAAAGCGCCGCAAAATTTAATATTGTGCAATAGTTGAATGGTTTTTGTTGTGCTAGTTTTTTTGTTGCGCTAGTTTTCAAACATATTCTTGCATTACGTTGTAAGAATTTTTCAATTTGTCATTTTTTTTGGGGGGGGAGGCAAAAGCAAGAAGCATCAAAATTTTCGGCGCGCTCCGCGCGCAAATTTGCAGTAATACATGTACTAGGATTTTTTTCGCAAAGTGCGCCAAAAAAGTGAACATCGTGTCAGTTTGTAGCGCCTCGTACTGTTTGTTAAACATATTTTCCAACTTGTCACTTTCTTTTTTGGAAGGAGGATGGGGGGACAATATATTTGCCCCAATATTTTCATTGGCATGGTAGCAAAATGTCAAAATTTCCGGCGCGCTCCGCGCGCAAAATAACAATGTGCAAGCTAGCAATGCAAAATGGATATTGTTTACGTTTAATACTTTTGTAGTGCCTTGCGTTACATTTTAAACATATTCTTGCATTACGTTTAAAGAATTTTTCAATTTGCCAATTTTTTGCTGGGGGCAAAAGTAAAAAAAGTCAAAATTTTCGGCGCGCTCCGCGCGCTAATTGCAGTAATAAAATATATGCTCATAATTTTTCACAAAGCCACTTCACGAATACTATCTCAACAGAGGGTGATCCCTCTCGCGCCCTTCCCACGTAAGAATAATTGGTTACTCCCCATTAGCATAAGTCTAAATATAAAAATAATCGGGCATTCATCAGATATTCTGACAAATGAATATGTGCCCCCTGAACAAACACGTCTAATGATATAATAATAATCTTGCTAAAATATGTAGTATACTTTT
>JZLH01S0090697.1:40891-51285 GCA_001188425.1 Eucidaris tribuloides | reverse complement strand
CTTGAAAAATTCATGATATGCAGTGCAAATATATGTTTTAAAAAGCACTGGAAAGCACTATAAAACCATTAAACATGGCATAAAAATACTATTAAACATACAAAATTGTTAATTTTTTGGCGCGGAAAATTTTGGACAGTTTTTTACTTTTGCCCCCCCCCCCCCAATTCGAAACATGGATCGACGACCCTGGGTATTTTATTGTTTGAAACACTTTTACAATGTTCAGAGTTTACACGTTGTGTGTTTTCACTACCCATTCTTTGGCCAGTGTTCTACCGCGGTCAGTGTACATTAGGGTGGGACGAAAAATACTCTTTTTCTCTGATCGACTTGGAACTTTCAGGGAAATTTCCTTGGGTATAGACTATTATTATCCTAAAGTATCAGTAAGTCTGGAAGATGTTTCACCCAGGCAGTAAATTTTCATGAAACTGCCCCATAGCTCTGTAATTAAGAGCATATAGGCGTTTACATGTACATGTAATGTATGTGTTTTTGCCTTGCGGGATATTAATTTCATTTTAAGAATGTGTACCACTTTCAATTCCAGCATTTATACTACACAATTAATAGAGCGTTACCTGTAAAATGTTCCTCTAGATGTACAGTGATTACAACATAAGGGTAGTGCCAGGGTAATATCTTGGGGGGGGGGGGGGGTTGTAAAAAAGTGTAAAACCACCCCTAAATTAGGCTGTATTAAATTTGGTTGACAAAAAACAAAAGGGGATATGATGCTCCCTGATAAAACTCGTACTCTAAAGCTAGAATGCGGGTTGGCTCCATGTTGCCTTATGCCTGGAAGGGGACATTTAGGATACCAGGTCATGTTAGAACAGGGATGGGGCCATAATTATAGCGGAAGAGAAGGGGGTGTGGTACAGAATGAGCGTCCCCCTAATATTTTTTTCAAAAATCAGAAAATAAGGGGTTTTGTAGTGTAATTTATGAAATTTAGGGGGTTGCTTTACATTTTGCCCCTCCCCCCTAGATTTTACCCTGGCACTACCCTTTTGTTGTAATCACTGTACATCTAGAGGGGGACAGTTTACAGGTAACGGTCTATTGATTATGTAATAAAAATGCTGGAAATGAAAGTGGTACAAGAACTTGAATTGATAGTAATATCTTATAGCCCTATAATACAGAGCTATAGGGCAATTTGCTGCCTGGGTGAAACATCCTCCGAACTTACCGATACTTTAGGATAATAATACTCTATACCCAAGGAAATTTCCCTAGAAGTTCCAAGTCGAACAGAGAAAAAAGGTATTTTTCGTCCCACCCTAGTGTACATGCTTTATATTGAACACGCTTTGACTGACTCCCTCCTGTCAATTTTTAACCCTTTGCGTGCTAATGTTGCATCTTTGCACAGTCATACAATTAAATTGAACAGTCGTAATGATTACTTTTCTCCTTCACCTTACAGCTGGTGTGCTTAAGTAACATCTATTGATAAAAAAATACCATTTTCAAAATCGGAATGAGGAAAGTAAAATTTAAAGGAAATGTGAAAGAGCAATTGTCATTATTATCCCATCGGAATAAATTCAGCGTGTAAAGATAAATTCTGTCGTCGTATGAATGCATTTCGTGTTCACAATATATTTTGCGTCATAAGAACATAGTCTTTGAATGGCAAACAATAACTTTAAAAAAGGAGTCTTCTTGAAGTTGGTATAAAAGTTCGTGTGGCGTGCATGTGAATTCACAATAACACTTCCGTTTTAAAAACAAATGAAATAAAACTTAATTTCCGCAACTACGTATATGCAAAACACAATCAAAATCAAAACCAACGGGTTATTTCAGATGTAAGAGATTTTCACTTCATTACCCACCCATAGCATGTCTGTCAAGAACATGTATCCAAATGGAAATATTATAGTACATCCGTATCTTCTTTATTATAAAGCCGTGTACTGTGAAACATGTGTCGCACCAGAAATGGTCCTTTCATCAAATTAAACCCGACTTTTAACAAATTGTACTCGGCATGTGAACACATTTGTATGGTCTATTATTATCATTCATAATATATCAAGTAAAAAAATGACTTGCTGACCACACCCATTCTCCCATAATATTGACTATGGCTGGTAACATATTGGTTCCAATAAAATGCACAATTACCCAGTCATTCGAAGATGTCAAAATTGATCTCGACATCAGGAATTTTGTGATAATTGGAAACATGAGGTCATTACGTTGAATGTTAGTAATAATCCGCATGTCATATTCTAAATTTCTTTCCAGTTTTGGCTGAAATTGTGGCATGTACATAATCATACACATAATTGTACATTATTATAAAAAATGTAAAACACAAGCCATTTTCAATTATTTTAATATAATATAAATATAAACAGCAATTTATATACAACCTGCATGGATTATGAAAGAACATAATGATTACCCGGGCCATAGATTTGTAATTTGTGTCGGTGAGAAGTGTTTAAATTGACAAATAAACACTGTCGAACACAGATCTTTATAGAGTTATGAGGTTTAAAAAAAGATATGTACGGAAAAATATAGGCACCTGAATTAATATCATATGGGCAAAAATGTCTATAACACATTAATCTATGTGGGAAAACTGGAATGGTCTCTCATTGGATTTTTACTTTTTATAAATAGTTAATTTTCGTTTTGAACTGTAACTTTTTCAGAGTTTCATTTTTAGATCTTAACAGAGACACAAGTATTATGAAGGATCATTTAGCTCAGATTATTTAAGTTGCAGAGATCGCTCTATCATGCTTGTAATCACACAATAAAATGAATGAATTAGCCAATAAATCCATTAATTGAATAAATAAAAAAAAGAATAGAAAGATCAAAATATGACACTTCCACAATGGAAAACAATTATTTTGTACTGTGTATCACCAATATACAGGATGGTCAAAAATTATTTTGTTCTCAGGAACATTTGTATGATGAGGTGCATGTAAAATTGCAAGTGGAACAAATTTGGAGAAACAACCCTATACCTCACAATATAGTGTTCCCAATTGGCCTTCAGAATGCATTCTTATTAGTTCATGCAATGATGACTTTTATGACACTGTGTGTACGTTTTGCAATTTGCAATTATGTCATCTGTAACAACTTAGGTATATGCAATAAAAAGGACACCTAAAAAAGTGATTCGTCCTTTCAAATGTGACCATGCACTGAAAAAGCAATGTCAATTATAACGTAGCGACGACCTTCAATATGTTACCTGCAAAATAAACCGTGAACGTCACATTTCACCAAGCAGGCAGTCAAAGAGTTGTGACAATTCCAAATTCAATATTGAAACGTCCGTCCTTTTTAATAAAATTGCAATGTAGTGAGCGACGTTGACATTTTGTCATGTTGGTGACAATGATGATACATGAGAGTTGTAAATGAAGAGATAAGTGCCTGGCACGAGTCGATGTTATCAGACTCATGATGTAACATAAAATCATGTTTATCTGTTTTTAATCAAAACAACTGTACTCGCATAATTGATAAGCTATGTATTTTGGTATTACGTTTTCATTTTGATGTAAGATATTAAACACGCTATCCGGTATTTCATACAAACTCTGCTGCTACGACTACTATGCTAGCATCACTACCACTGCTGCTATACTTCTAGTAGTCGTAGTAGTGGTAGTAGTATTAGTCGTAGTAGTAGTAGTAGTAGTGGTAGTAGTAGTAGTAGTCGTAGTAGTCGTCGTAGTCGTAGTAGTAGTAGTAGTAGTGGTAGTAGTAGTAGTAGCAACGGTTTTCCTAATATCACTTCCAGTATATTCTTGTCCAGTTGTTCTTATTTTCCGATTGCTTCATGTTCATTACCTAATAATAACAACTTTGTATTTCAACCAGTTCCATTGCCGAAATTATTTAACCTACTACCATACTGACTAAAAATTACATAATTATCTACTGTACCACTGTGCCATGATTACGCCGATTTGGTCAGATATTACACTTTAAGGCATTGTTAGACCGATTTTCTTTCGATGGGGGCTGCGATTAATGATCCGATAAAAATTTAAATCACGGACTAGCTTTGCTGAATGGAGACCTAGAGTCTCAAATGCAGTCATCCGTTATCGTCCAGTCATTTTTTTTTAATATTTGTAAACACGGTATTTCTACGAGCCAAACAAAATCGATTGGTGATTATGCGTATCCACTATCCTACAAAATAATCGTTTTAGCTATAGGGAAAGTGTCTTTCGTGCAAAAACAACCAAAAACTGTGAAATAAAATAAAGAGAGAGAGAGAGAGAAAGGGAGCAAGGTAACTTTACTAAGCAAAGAAATCAATGAGAGCCACCAGTGTTTTGAAAATATGACGATTTTTTTTCTGTGAATTTCTTGAGGGTGGTTTTTGTTCGTTTTTTGATTTTATTTATTATTAATTATTATTATTATTTATTATTATTATAATTATTTATTATCATATTATTACTACTACTATTGTTATTATTAGTAGTAGTAGTAGCAGCAGCAGTAGTAGTAGTAGTAGTTGTAGTAGTAGTATAGTAGTAGTAGTAGTATAGTAGTAGTAGTAGAAGTAGTAGTAGTAGTACTAGTAATAGTAGTAGTACTAGTAATAATAGTAGTACATGTAGTATCAGTAGTATAGTAGTGGTGGTAGCAGTGTATTAGTAATAGTAGTGGTGGTGGTGTAGTAGTAGTGCGTGTAGTAGTAGTAGTAGCAGCAGCGGTAATAGTAGTATAGTAACAGTAGAGTAGTAGTAGTAGTAGAAGTAGTAGTAGTAGTAGTAGTAGTATAGTAATAGTAGAAGTAGTAGAGAGTAGTAGTAGAGAGTAGTAGTAGTAGTAGTAGTAGTAGTAGTAGTTAGAGGAGTAGTAGTAAACGTTATGTTAGTGAGAAGCAGTATGATGTCTGCTAAATAATCAAATATCAACCACTTACCACTTCTTTTGCCATTTGTTTTTAGTTTAAATAAACATATAATTTTATACAGGATCGTTTGAAGTAGTCCTCAAAAAATCACCTTGACAATTCTGCAATCTTAACAAATTAATGATATGACCTTCATCAATAGGAGTTTACGGTAATCTTTATTTAACACACTGTTCTCAATTATGCTATAGTTAAACTGCCAATCTACTGGCATTGGCCATGATAGACGCAAATTACACAATTCAAAACTTAATAGCAATTCGAAGAAAACCTTACAAGTCATCGACATAACTGCAGTGTTCCTAGAGGAGAGTATCGACAATGTAAGACGCTAAATTCTCATGGTTTTACATCCATTATTCATCAGACTTCTTGCATTACAATTCATTATCATAATTACATCCAAAATAGAACCGATTAATCATATTACTGAGATAAGAAGGCAAGGGTTTTAGGTAAGATATGCCAGCTAAATTAACGGACTTCGTTGATGGATGCACAAGGAATGATTTTATAAGCCCCCGTTCTTTCTTTCTTTGTGCAAATCATCGATGATTTTGCGATTGTTCAGTAAACAGTTTTTTTCCCTGTCTGCATAACTAGTAAATATGATAAGGCCTGCATGAGAAAAAGAATCGCATTGAATAAAACAATCAGAACATTCCCGGAGTAGTTTTGTTCATTTTAACTGCAGATTTTCCTGTCCAATTTTGTTCTTTCTTTTTTCTTGAAATCTTGTTGTTTTTCTCATGCTTTTCCTTATTTGTATGTATATTCATGTGCGCATGTTTCTGTATGTCTGCGTGTGATTATGATACGGTATATGAACTACAA
Organism: Eucidaris tribuloides; assembly: GCA_001188425.1. Taxonomy (NCBI): domain Eukaryota; kingdom Metazoa; phylum Echinodermata; class Echinoidea; order Cidaroida; family Cidaridae; genus Eucidaris; species Eucidaris tribuloides. The sequence continues at coordinate 45,527 of JZLH01S0090697.1, read as the reverse complement.
ATCTATCGTGTATAACTTAATAAAGCCACTGGCTAAAATTTACCACAGTTAAAAAAAATGTGAGCTACATAATCCTCCATGCTCCAAGTGTCTTTGTTAAGGTCTAAAAATGAAGCCCTGAAAAAATTGCAATTCAAAATGATGATTTAGTGCTAAAGTGAAAATCGTAAGTTGACCGGATTCACCTGCCCATTTCCTCCCGTAGACTAACTGTGTGTAGATCTAGGCTATTTTATACTCGTCCCGAATATTAATTGTTTATTCATTCGTATCTTGCCAGTAACAGCATAACTTTCCAAACTTTTGTATTCTAGGGTGTTTATTCGTCTAGTTGAACACTACTATGTACCTCAGATATCAAAGTTTGACAATTGTTTAAATTGAAGCTCCACAATGTTAGCCTATCACTTTAAGACTCCCGCATTTAAGCTATATCTTTGTGTTCACGTTGGTAACCTTATTGTCTGCATTACTGTTTGTAGAAAATAGCAGATACTTGCACCCACCTGCTGACAGAAATATTGTTCTAGTACCAAAAAGTGAAAATTCTCTTATGAACTTTAGACCCTCAGCACCATTACCACACTGTCTCTACACATCCTGCAATATCACAACCTTAAATCTTTGTAAAAACGCAACTGTTTGCAAGAAATTAGATTTTTATTTTGCATTGAAGGCACTATATAATATTGCAAAAGCCCCATTAAAAAATGTCAAACTTTGCTTTCTGACATATATGATAGTGTTTGATTAGACAAATACATGAATTGTTATCCAGTGAACGGAAATTCTACAACACGTCAGTCTTTGGGAGAAACCTGATATGGCCGCTCAAGGATTTTCGCTTTTTCAAAACACTTAATGATCGGTTTGAGCTGCAATTTTTGGGGGCTTCGCTTTTCATGCTTTTAGACCCTATCAGAGAAACTAGTAACATGGAGGATCATGTAGCTCAGATATTTTGAACTGGAAAGATTGTTAAACAATACCTTCAAATTGGCATTATCAGCATCTTCTTTCATAATGATCCAAATTTCAAATTCAGAATTTTTACATCATAGCTCTTTGGATGGAGCACTTGTCAGCAGTTTTTTTTTTCATGTTTCTATGAAAAAAAAAATCTTCTGCTGTCGTAAAAGAGCAATTGCACATTGAAAGGTGCAGAGAAATTTCACCTTAACAATCCTACATAAATATTAGTGGAGGCTTACACCCCAGTGAATACAAAATATCGTTAATTGCACCTTCAAGCACCTAGGGTACTCTAGAGAGAGGATTTGGCGCAATATACGTCACATGTGATATTATTATCAAATAACTACTTGGTGCGAATCATCCACTCTTAACGATGTTGTTTAAATTTCATCATACTAACAGTGCAATAAGACGCCTGACACACCCTTAGTGTTTGCGATAATCATTTTATTTTCTTCATCCGAGCAAGTACTTTAATGTCATGCACTTAGCTCATAAACGCTTCATTAACATCGCCATTATTCTAACAATGAAGATCATGAATGTGCGAACATTGCTTGATATTGACATACACTTCACCTAAGTGATTAGTATAAAGACTGAAAAGTGCAAATGGGGTTAAAAGCTAGTCGACATTAACGATTTTAGCAAATAAATTAGTTCCTGATGAACGCACCTTTTCAATATCATCTCTAGTTTTAATTAATACGGAAAATATCACATACATAAGAGACAGTGTGATTTTTTTCCATGCATTTTAGTACTTTTTATTATAGAGATCACCGTCAATATAAGCACAATTTAACAAAGTTTCAGTTTGATTTTGTGAGAAACGTGATCCTTCATGCTACTAGAGTCTCTGGTAATGTCAGAAAATGAAGCCCTTAAAAAATGGTAGTGCAAAACGATCATTGAATGTTTTTAGAAAGTGAAATTCATTGAGCGACCTTGGCATGTTTCCACCATAGATTGCTGTATTATATTTTTTTCTCTGACGAGTCCTACTGTATGCTGATATGTACACAGTTGTACAATCAAATTAACAATCGTAATAATTATTTTCTCCTTCACCTTTGTTTAGAAGACACTGAAAATAGCTAGTGTGCTTAAAGTAACATCTATAGAAAAATTACCATTTTCAATACCGCATTAAGGAGAGGAAAATTCAAAGAAAATATAAAAAGAACAATTGTCATTATCATCCTCTCCGAATAAATTCGGTGTGTAAAGAGTTAATGTGTTATACCATAGACATATTCTTGTTCATAGTGGGTCTCAGAATTGAAGTGATAGGCTGACATTGTGGAGCTTCAATTTAAAAAAAAATGTCAAACTTTGATATCTGAACTACATAGTAGTGTTCAAAATGGACAAATAAACACCCTAGAATACAAAAGTTTGGATTGTTATACTGCCAATGGCAAGGTATGCATGAATAAACAATTTCTACTCCGGTGGATGATAAAATAGCTTAGATCTGCACACAGTAAGTCTATGGGAGGAAATGGGCAGGTGAATCCGGTCAATTTGAATGCTTGTAAATTTTCACCTTTTTTAAAGCACTAAATCATCATTTTGAATTACCATTTTTTTCAGACCTTATCAAAGACGCTTTGATAAGGTAAAAGTTCACATTTTTTTTTAACTGTGGTAAATGTTAGCCAGTGGCTTTTAACCTCATTGCTACGAAAAATGTAAACTACACAAACTCTATAGCTCATTTTTCTGTTTACTGTTGTTACGAGTTTCTCTCCATCTTGTGATAATTCAGAGCGCCATACGGCCAGAAAGCAATTCATTGATCGTGTCCTTGATTTGCATATGGTTAAAGTGTTCGTGATTGGAATAAGCTGAAATATCAAATGTCATAAAATTACACTTGTCGAGCATTTAACCTTGAATCTTCAATTCTTCATGTTAGTAATATTAGTCGAAAAGTAATGAGTAATTTTTCTTTTCGCCACGGATACCTCCAATCATTTCTCAATGGCAAGCTCTTACGTTTTATAAATTGATGATGCAAGGTAATTTTGATTATTGTGACTCAGTGTATGGAAATACAACCACACGTAAAATTATTGACACTGCAAAAATAGGTCTCTCAGAACCGTACTCAATTTAGACCCTCTTTACTCGACTGAACTATATTTTTGCATCTGAAAGTAGACAAAGTTTGCTTGCGATTTAAAACAAAAACAACAAAGGTAAATTCTACACTGATGAATAAAATGCACTTTTGATAGAGGTTATTCAAATAATAACCAGTATTTATTTATTTATTTATATTCAAATAAAAGGTTTAACAAATATTAAACAACGTAAAATATCACAGGTTCAAATGAAAGATTTTGTCAATTTGTCACATAAACAATATGCTACTGAGTTTAAATTACAGGGGGCCAATGACTAGAACACAATCTTTCGGTCAGTAAGTACATTAGACCTGATGAAAATTTTAGACACTTTCATGAAATTGGTAAAGTGTCGTGTTCAACAAAAATGTACAAAATGAATGCATTTTAGCGGAAGCAGTGTTGGTATACGTGTAAAATTGTATGCGTGAACATGAATGTGTGAATGTGTAGGTGTATGTGTGTGTGTGTGTGTGTGTGTGTGTGTGTGTGTGTGTGTGTGTGTGTGTGTGTGTGTGTGTGTGTGTGTGTGTGTGTGTGTGTGTGTGTGTGTGTGTGTGTGTGTGTGTGTGTGTGTGTGTGTGTGTGTGTGTGTGTGTGTGTGTGTGTGTGTGTGTGTGTGTGTGTGTGTGTGTGTGTGTGTGTGTGTGTGTGTGTGTGTGTGTGTGTGTGTGTGTGTGTGTGTGTGTGTGCGTGTGTGTGTGTGCGTGTGTGTGTGTGTGGGTGTGTGGGTGTGCTATAAGTGTGAGATTGGAAACAATGAGTCGTAAAAAACGAAATCCCTTGTATCGCTGTAATTTGAACGCATGTCAAAGAAGATTGATCTCCAGGATGGCAGTTGGAATACTACACGTTGTCCAAAATTAGATTCGAATTTCCACTTTTCTATTTTCTGGAAAAGGGAAATGCAGGATTAGATGCAAGCGGTTTATAATCTTGATCAAGAATTCACTGAGAAACTGCAACGGAGAGTGGTTCGTAAGGAAGTTGCAGATATTACTGTGTTGTGTAGTGTTAAACGTTCAATTCTATCGTGGTCATGCTTATAAAAAAAAAGGTCCTTTTACTCCCTGTATACTATCAAGTCAGTGCAGATATCGGGATTTCAACTGATTTCACGATATGCTGTTTTCAACCCTGTCAAAAATTTCCAAACCTACCTGGGTGTTATCCTGGATAACACATAGATCGGGTTGACGACACTGTCACAAAATCCCAATGGTACTTTGGGATTTTTTTGAAAGAAATCTGTGGTTCTGTCTCCCGATATCAAGGTATACAGCTTACAAGTCATTAAAAGTTGGTCCCAATGTGTGTGATAGAGGAGACATAGAAAGGGACTTTGACCAATATATACCAGACCTGGATGTCATTTTTTATATTTATTATTATTGCTTTGTCATCATTTCGGATAACAGGGACTAGAAAAGTGAACTTAATCACTGTTACCCTCAGGCATCCACTCTTCGGGTAGTTTGAATATGGATATGTGACCACAACACCGGGTTTTCACCCTTCTCTTTTCGATG
>JZLH01S0090667.1:22667-33374 GCA_001188425.1 Eucidaris tribuloides | reverse complement strand
ATTATTATTATTATTATTATTATTATTATTATTATTATTATTATTATTATTATTATTATTATTATTATTATTATTATTATTATTATTATTATTATTATTATTATTATTGCAGGAAAATGCAACTTAATTTTACAAATTTTCATTGGGGTTAATTTGGCAACGACCTCTATACCAAAAATAGTGGTGTTTCAGATGCAAGAAAACGCCATTTTCACACACAGATTTTCACAAATTTTCCCTACTGTGGGAGGGGGGACACCCCCCTCCCACACCCTCCCACCCTCGCTCGCTCCGCTCGCTTGGACTCGGTCGCTACGATCCCTCGCATACCACCCCACTCCCCCCCCCCTTTATAAAAAGCTGGATCCGCCCCTGTATAGTGTCTTTAAAGCAATCCAATTAGCGCTGGAAATACATTTATACTAGTCAAAGATTTAAAACACACATTATTCAGATTATACAAAATGGCTTACAAGAGCACAATTTCTCTATAAACTATGAAATCTCAGAATATAAAAAACACGTATTGCCATGTTAAGATATAGGGCTCATGCGGATAACTCTATCTCAAATGTCACTGAGACCAATTTCTAGCTCGGTTCGCCGCAGTTCTCTTTTTTTTTTCTTTTTTTTTTCTTTCATTTGTTATCATGTGTTAATTGTCAGGCCGATTTATGATATCGTGTGTGTTGTGTGTGTGAAGGGGGGAGGGTCACGTGCTCTCCTGTACCCGCTTTATTTTGCCACATGCTGTTGAATTGAATACGCTTTGAATCGTTGAGCGGAATAAGTCTTACTGTCAAACTTCTCGTTCTTGCTGACTTAGTTATGTTCTCTAGTACATGTAGGCGTGAAAAATAAATCCATATTAAGCCAAGTACAGTGAATAATTAAAGCTTCCCAAAAGAAAGAAAAAGGCGGCAATGGCTAAAAACCTTGGATGTTTTATAAAATCTACATAACTTTTAAATCATATTTAGATGTTTCATTTCTATTTTTAAAAGGTGACCTCTTTTGGCTGGGTGTTTTGTTGTGATGGTGTTTACAAAGGAACTTTTGCGATTTTCTATATTACCGCAGTTAGTCAAGAACGCCGACTGGTCAGTATTTAATGAACTGTGGTGGCGGTATGAACTGTATAATGCAAGATGAATCATTAGATTTTTAAGTTGAAAAGGTCAGAGGTCATAGGTCAAAGCCGTAAATATATATCTATTCTGAACTTGTTACTACGATATGAAAACCTTCCAGAACGGTTTGTTTGGAGAACCAATTAACTTTGGTCAGTTATGTAGGATAGGGACACTGATGAACTATTTAGATATTTCCAGAGTTGAAGTTTCAAAGGTCACGGAGCCTCATACATGGCTGATCTGGGTTAGTTACCATGATCATTTCAGAAGGGCTTGTAGGAGTTTGATGTAACTTGGGTCGTGTATGAGCCATTGGTTAACTGATTAAATTGGGTTGAAAGGTCAGAGGTCAAAGGTCACAAGGATTTTTTTTGGGGGGGGTATATATCTGACTCGGTCTTGTCATGTAACAATAATTAATGATAAGATTGGGTACATACATGCATGAGGCTTTTCAAATTGAACCAGATTTAGTGAGAATGCGGTTTGCAGAGGCATACCCATCACCTGGACTCACTCAAACTGCTCTGTTTATTCATGCAACAGCTGTTTTTACGACTTTCATACAACATTTTATAGATCTATCCGTTTGATATAACTGCTGTATATGGCCGCAGTATGGGTTTATGCACAATAAAAATTCCTGTATGTGAAAAGTCATATTTTTATTCATTTTTCTTTGAAAATGATAGAACGAGGTGATTATGGCGTTCGAGATTGTTATATTTGGATTTAACGTGGTGTAAAACATATAGTTAGACAAAAAAATCATTAAAATTGGCCGAAGGGGTGCATTCTTATGATCGAAATGCAAATTCGGGCGGCCATTTTGAAAAATAGCGAAAAAATGGCGGCCATTTTGGAATTTCGCGTGGCCGGCGTACTTTTTGTAATAGTTGGCTCAAAATGACTCCACATGCAAATTTTCATGCTTGTATCACAATTTGAACGATTTTTCACTTATCTGCTCCACTATATAAGATTTGGCGGCGTAACACAGAAGTGGAGAAATGAGTAAAGTAAGATCTTGTCAAACAACTTCATAGCTAAAATCCAATTCCTTTCAATGTGATTGCTGATTATTATGACGTCACACCCTTTCCATTCCATAACTGATGGGTGCATGAAATAGTATCTACAGCTCATACTCCTTCCGAATTGGAAAAGAATCGGGGTCAATGGATCTGATCAAGACGTACATCAACTTTAATATAGGCATATGTTAGCCTGCGCCTGTTTTAGGTAATATAACCTATGGAGTCCTGTTATTAGAATTGCTATTCAGACAGAGCATGCAGAGTGTTCAATCGCGTGATCCGCCATTACAATACAAACCCCTGGCTATGACGTTGGTGTTGTATTCAATCCTACTCACCTGTGGACAGCCTTTGGTATGCCACTGTACAAACGAAAGGGGAATTATGAAAAAGAAATACATGAAATATTTTTAAATGGGGCATTCAGTTGCAATAGATAATTGTATTTATTGCACTCGAGGTACAAAGTCCACCCACAACAGTGGCGTGGCCAGGATTTTTTCAAGGGGGTTGGGGAATAAGTTTTACTGGAATAAAATTAATAGTTAATTTACAAAATGGAGTTGATGCACTTCTCACATTACGGAATAGGTGAGGGTTTCTTTAATGTATCCATATCGCAATGTTTCCAAATGCAACTACATGTGATTTCAGCTGACAATGTTCATGTACCACGCACAATGCAAATGTAAATCCACACTTTAAAAAGTCTGTGAGTTTTCATTTGTTTTAATTATTTGTTTTCATTTTTGTGCGGATTGAGTCCATTTTTGGAAATAAACTCGTATCGATGTACACCATTTTGAAAGTAAAAACATTTTTCTTAGCCATTTTAGCACTTTTTATGGAGAATTGCAACTTCCCGTTCGTGTCGTCTTCAGAGATACTAAAATTGTACGGAGTTGGTTAACAGCAAATCAAATTTGATGAGAAATGGATGTACCCCGTTTGGAAATACACCCTTCAAATTTAGTATACGTGCAGTCACAATACATGCCGTACTTGAGAAATTTTAATATTTTGAATCTTAAAACGACTCATTTGAGGTACATTGGTTATAAGAAAACAATATTTTTTAATTACATTCTTAATTTGAATGGAGGTGTTATCTGCTCGTCTGTGCCATTCAGTAAAATGTAATTTATAAGTCAAATTGGCCAAGATTTGTATTATTCTGATTTATAATTGATAGGTAAATTAAATGTTTTTAAAAGTAATTCCACTGGCCTTGTTCCCAAACAATTTTTAAAGTTTTCCTCATTTTTTTTCACATTTGAACAGTCATTGGACATTTCGTAGTCAAGAGTCTCAAACACTTTTTACAGGGGCAGGGGTGTCCCCCTTCTTCATTCGAAATTCAAATTCTTAAAAAAAATATCGTTTTATGTATCCTGTAAAAAATTAAAACCGTTTGTTAAACATATTCAACAGACAATTTTGAAGATCTGAATTATTTTGTATTGTACAGTAATTCTTTCACAAATGTTCATTGGCTTCGTGTCCGAATAATTTATAAAAGGTCCCCAGGTTAGTCCGCATTGCATATAATGTAGTTATGAGTATTAAACAAGAATCAGCAAAATAAATCATATCCCAAGTTAAAATCCTACCTACTTTTGGTTTCATGTACGAATACAAATTTGGGGAAAATTTAAAGTGCGTATTAAATTTTGTCAATTCTTTTGGTACCGACAGATTTTAAAATAAACCTATAAAAAGTACGCAAACGCTTGTTTTGTCATTTCCAAAACATGGGATTAAGGTATATAAAGGTTAAGTACCATGTTGACCTGTTGACAAAATGTCCACCTTCAATGTATTTCTTTTTATTTTGTGTATTTTCATTTTATACTTGCTAATCAACAGGGGTCATGGCCCCCTTTGCCCCCAAACTACGCCACTACCACAAGACTAACAATAAACCAAGATGAAAATGCATTTTTCCGGACAACATGGCGGAAAGAGGTAATTGAATGTCTTTAACTTACATCATTTATAATGTAATTGGTATCAAATTATGTTGTTTAGTATTAAACGACACCTGAATAGGTCTTGTGTTGTTGCAAGTTTGTTTTCTGTTAAAATGCAATACAGCTTGACATATTGAACTTCTATAAACATTAATCAGATTGTTTGGGCGAAAACGACGACATGTGTACGTGTGCTATGTTGATACGATATAAGTCTGCTTACAGCGTATGAATGTACGTACCACTGTGTATAGTATAATGCATTGAAGTGTTCGAATTTACGCATTATGCCTTTCGTCTGCTCGTTGTTAGCTTTGACATTATCACGCATATCATATCACTTTTCTGTAACTGATTGATATTTGGCCTGCTAAGATAAATATGAATTTAGAGGGTTGGTTAAATGTATGGCAGGAAAGCATGATTTTTTAAGTAAACAAAGATATAATAATCACCTTCATATTTAAGTGTGAACACAATAAGGGGTTTGGGCACTTGGGGCAAAACAAGTTTTATGCTGAGTGAAAAAAACACTAAAGGCTAGGTTTGACAACATAAAAGAAAATCCATTATTTCTGATATTTTTCTGGCACAATTATCGTATAATATACTTGATACCATGGTGACAGCTTGGAGTGGAAAGTTCTTGTATTTATTTTTTCTGTATTTTTACGATAACCTGTAAGACGACGTGAGGTTTCTGTTTTTGATAGTTGGTTGGATGGTATGTTGGTGTGTTGTGTTTGAGTGGGTAACTGAGATAACGTACGATAACGTATTTCATTTCTGTTTTCGCGATAACCTCTGACTGGAATTTCATTTACTGCTGTTTATACAATACCATGAAATCATTTCCACCCAGTATTGATATTATTTATTGATTTATTTTCAATCATAAAATTACAAATTCCAAACATACAGAAAATCAAACAATAAACATTAAGACAGTTACAATACACATAAACGTATACATATTAAATTAACAAGGACAAACTACAGCAACAAAATAAGAGCGAAGAGTGATGAAAAGACTTACAAAAAATCCGAGAAGTTTCACTCCTTTAAGGTAAAGATAATCATAATTAAAGAAAATTTACAACTAACTTAAATCAAACACAAACAAATATATTCGCACAGACACGGAGACAAACGCACTCTCCCAAATTCACACACATACACAATGAACATTACGCAACCAGGTTCAAGCAAAAACTAGAAGTGTTAGATCCCGTGTTAGAATACACCTTGATTAATTGGGAATTAGATATGGGGTTGTCTGGCGTGGGTCAAATGACCCTACATGCACACAAGATAATCATGAATTTTTTCACAGGTGTAAATGGATTTACATGAAAATATTTCAGTAGTCATGATTTATATTTGGATAAGGCAGTGTTTATAATTCTTTTTTGAAAGACTGTAGAAAGGGTGCATTGTCTAGACACAATGGTAAAGAGTTCCACAGTTTGGGACCAGAAAAGGCAACTAATTTTTGCGAAACAGATTTCCTTGAGAAGGGACATAAAAGTGATCAGTTCTTCTAGTATGCTGAACATTCTTATCAGAATTAAGAGTAAAGTATTCCCTAAGGTGTGAGAGTAATAGTTTCCTCTTGCAGTAGTACATGTAACATGCAATATTAAGTTTATACATGTCAAAGCTGCTTATTTTTTTTACCTCTGGGAAAATAATCTGGTATGAGGATGAAAGGGCAAATTACACATGATTCTCACGGCTTTCTTCTGCAACTATACGCTTTGGCAATTCATCACTACCCGGCTTTGTACAAGACAATGAATTTTAATTGTTATTCAGTGGTATATTTATTTTGTTTTCAATGACAGCTTTACAGCTGAATTGCAATAAATCATACAGTTATCAAAAAAATGAATATTAACATACAAATTGACATATCAAAACAAGAAGTCAGAGAAACGCTTGCTTTTGCTAATTTGCAGACAGAACGTTTCGTTAAAAGTAACGGTCCTCTGTGACTAATTAATACTCTCCCTTCTTCTTTACGGCCCCCGAAATCTCGCTAATAAACAGGTCGTAGGTATAAGTATACTTTATTCGTTATCGTCTAATTTCACTTGCCTTTATTTTGGGCGATACAAATATTTATTCCATTCGATGATCTACCACTTGAATGCTTGATAAGGAAATTTAAGATATTTGTAACATATTGATTTTGAATTAGCGAGGCAGCAGGACTGGTACATTTTCTACATTGTTGAACCTTTTCACAATACCAGAATGGTAACATTTTAGGACCACTATGTACAAGCTAGTCGAGTGGCTTTTGCAACTACATTATGTAAAGAAACTATTATTAGGCTGTTATTATCATCATAAACATTTTGACAATTAACTAAAACGAGATGATTGTAAGTAGAATAACATCCCACTTTATTGTCTAATTATCGAATCTTTATTATCGTTCTTTCCAACCACGGCAACGCATGGAATAATATTAAGTGAATTGTAATGATTTTAACGTCACTATTTCTCACATTTTTTTTTTGATGACCTCGTTAAAATTTACATTTTGGCTTTGATATTTAATGTCTTTCATTTAGAGTATCATTGAACGGAATACAGTAAATCCAAAACACAGTATTATATGGTTGTATTCAATTGCGATGTGCATTTATATGGCCATTTTAGCATAATATTACACTTTGCCTTTATGTGCATAATAAATGCTCTCTCTTCTTCTTTACGGCACCCGAAATCTCGCTCATTAACAGGTTGTAAGTATAAATATATTTTGCCCATTATCGTCTGATTTCACTTGATTTGGGCAATTCAAATATTTGTTCCACTCAATGATCTACAACTTCAACCTTTGATAAAAAAAAGTTTACGTATTTGTAACCTATTGATTTTGAATAAGCGAGGCAACAAGTCTGCTATATTTTCTACATTGTTGCACCTTTTCACAATACCGGAATGGTAACATTTTTGGATCACTATGTACAAGCTAGATGAATAGCTTTTGCAACTACATTATGTAAAGAAACTATTATTAGGTTGTTATGATCATCACATATATTTTTACATTTAATTAAAACGAGATTTTTGTAAGAAGAATAACATCCTACTTTACTAGTAAATTATCGTTTCTTTATTGTTGTTCTTTGCAACCACGGCAACACATGGAATAATATTTAGTGGATTGTAGTGAATTTCATCGTAATTATTTTTTTCCAGTTTTTGGGATGACCTAGACAAATTTGACATTTTGGCTTTAATATTTAATGTCTTTCATTTACAGTATCATTAAACGGAATGCAGTATATCGAAAAACAGTATTTAATGGTTGTATTCAAACTTGATGTCCATTTATGTAGTGATATTAGCAAAATATCACACTCTGCTTGTTTAAAATTATGTGTATTATAAATGTTCTCTCTTCTTTTTTACACGACCCAAAATCTTGATACTAAACAGCTTGTAAGTATACATAATATTAGCGTCTGATTTTCAGTTGCCTTGATTTGGGCAATACAAATATTTATACCACTCGATGATCTACAATTTGATCCTGTCATTAGAAAGTTTAGTATATTTGTAACCTATTGATTTTGAATAAGCGAGGCAACAAGACTGCTACATTTTTTACATTGTTGCACCTTTTCACAATACCAGAATGGTAACATTTTTGGATCACTATGTACAAGCTAGACGAGTAGCTTTTGCAACTATATTATGTGAAGAAACTATTATTCGGTTGTTACGATCATCATAAACATTTTGATACTTCATGACAACCACATGTTTGTGAGGAGAATAACATTCTTATTTACAAGTGAATTATTGTTCAAATCATGGCGTGTTGGAAAGCACGTTGCTATTACTGCCACAGTTTGATAGGTGCTTTTCTGCTTTATCAACCCCCAATAATATGATATAGTGACATTTTATCCATTGTACTTAATTCTAAAATATATCTGACTTGTGAATTTGGATGAATTGCATCCTTTCATGATTCCAGAGACAAGTAATTTAAGTAATTTCGTGCAGCCCACTGGAAATGTTCTCGTTATGCAAGGACAATGACATCTTAATTTACAAGTGAATTACCATACCGCCTTATTACAGTTTCGACAAAATGTTGTTATCACTAACACTGATTCATTCATATTTTCTTTGTTTCCAAACACAGCGAAAAAAATTAAATTAATCACTTTAAGTTTAATTAAATGAATTTTATCGTCTTTATTTCATACAATTTTTTCGATGACCTCGTCAAATTCTACATGTTGGTTTTGATATTTACAGGATCATTGAACGGAGTGTACTATATGCAAGCACATTTTTAATGGTTGTATTCAAACTTGATGTCCATTCATGTGGTCATATTAGCAAAATATCACACTCTGCTTGTCTATAATTATTTGTATTATAATTCTCTATTTTCTTTTTTGCGGCATCCAAAATCTTGATCCTAAACAGATCGTAAGTATACATAATATTAGCGTCTAATTTCAGTTGCCTTGATTTGGGCAATACAAATATTTATTCCACTCGATGATCTACAATTTGATCCTGTCATTAGAGTATTTGTAACCTATAGATTTTGAATTAGCGAGGCAGCAAGACTGCTACATTTTTTTACATGGTTGCAACTTTTCACAATACCAGAATGGTAACAGTTTAGGATCACTATGTACAAGCTAGACGAGTAGCTTTTGCAACTATATTATGTAAAGAAACTATTATTCGGTTGTAATGATCATCATAAACATTTTGACACTTCATTACAACCACATGTTTGTGAGGAGAATAACATCCTAATTTACAAGTGAATTATTGTTCACATCATTGCGTGTTGGAAAGCACGTTGCTATTACTGCCACAGTTTGATAGGTCCTTTTCTTCTTTATCAGTCCGGCAAAGGTTCAAATTGGGATGGTGGCCACGTCCTAATCGGCTTGTCTGTATCGACCAAAACGGGACGATAACCTTCTGTACGCATGCGCAGACGCTAATAGTTTTCCCATAGTTCCGTGCGATATTTCACTGGCGATCGCCATATTGTAGAGGTCAAATTGATATAATCTCTTTTCCAGCTGCTTACCGATGAAATCAACATGGCTAAATAGACCAGTTTCATAATGTATTCAAATTTATGGATGTTTTGCCTTCCGAAGCCTAGTGACGAGCTATTTCCTTCACCTGTTCCTATGAATACATTTTCAATACTTGAAAATACACCCTGCATAGTAGTTGTTGCTATGTACAGCAAGCCTCTGCCAAGCCTCCGGCAAGCTATAAGGTTGTCAAGAGTAACCTTTGTCAAATAAGTATGCATAAAATTTGCATACATTACAAAAATGGTCTATTGGCGTTGATCGGAAATGAAGCAAACGACTGTTCGACGTTCTGAGACTATGTCAAAATAGTGTTAAAATATTTATATTTCAAAATCTAGACTATAAAAAACAAAACTGAACTACGGATCGATGTAATAATATACAAGTATGAATAATCCGGTGTAAAAAAATCCCCCCAAGTTATTTTATGAGACGGGAACCTTATTTTGTGAAAAAACCGAGAGTCGCAGACAACTGACCAATCACGTTCATGATATCTGACCTTTCCATGTTTTTCATCAGCCCGTTTTGGCGTATGAGAGTCCCAATCGGGACGCGGCTTTTATCTCGAATAAGACATGAGCCGGACTGTTTATCAACCCCCAATAATATGATATAGTGACATTTTATTCATTGTACTTAATTCTAAAATATCTCTGACTTGTGAAGTTTGATGAAATGCAACTTTTCATGATTCCAGAGACGAGTAACTTACGTAATATCGTGCAGCCCACTGGAAATGTTCTCGTTATGCAAGGACAATGACATCTTAATTTACTAGTGAATTACCTTACCGCCTTATTACAGTTTCGACAAAATGTTGATATCACTAACACTGATTCATTCATATTTTCTTTGTTTCCAAACACAGCGAAAAAAATTGAAACTAAATGACTTTAAGTGTAATTAAATGAATCTTATCGTCTTTATTTCATACTTTTTTTCGATGATCTCGTGAAATTCTACATTTTGGTTTTGAAATTAACAGGATCATTGAACGGAGTGTAGTATATGCAAGCACATTTTTAATGGTTGCCTTAAAACTTGATGTCCATTTATGTGGTCATATTAGCAAAATATTACATTCTGCTTGTCTATAATTCTTTGTATTATAATTCTCTCTCTTCTTTTTTGCGACACCCAAAATCTTAATCCTAAACAGCTCGTAAGTATACATAATATCAGTGTGTGATTTCAGTTGTCTTGATTTGGGCAATTCAAATATCTATCCCACTCGATCTAAAATCTAAACCTGTGATTTGAAATTTTAGCATATTTGTAAACTACTATTATTATATTATTATTTCGTATGTCAACTACAACTTCAAAATTGGCAGTTAGTCAGGTAGGTCACTAGTTGGGGGTTGTCAATATCTGTCAGTGGGCAAGGGGGACCAGTTACTCTACATTCATTGACAACATCTTCGTGGGTCTGGATTTCACCACACGGGCAAAGATCAGAATCTGA
>JZLH01S0090663.1:73474-86326 GCA_001188425.1 Eucidaris tribuloides | reverse complement strand
TCATTTAATCGTGAGTTGGGTAACAAAAAGATGCAATATGGGAAACTCGGTGCGTTGTGAATGATGTGTGCTGTTCACTGTCTTGACAGTGTTATGACATCATGGGAAGTTTGGTGATGAAATTGAAAGTACTATCATGTTTGTAGCTGAAGTCACTGACTAAGTTGCCAAATTATAATTTTTCTGTCAAATTTGAATTTTTGAAACTGTATCCATATGAAAACAGTTCATTGAATTGTAGGCTACCTGTCTAATCAATATCATTTGCCCATATTGATTTTCCAAAAATATGGACTTCTTTGGAGCTTATAAACATTTTAAAATGTTAGTTTTAAACTTTGCTTGTAAATTTAAACTACTCTGCATAAACATTCAATTTATATTGTTGAGCATTTATTTTCATTGCTTAATCTCACCATATTGCCAGAAATGCATAAAAAAAATGAAAGTGATGTACAATAAAGCCCATCTGCTGGTACTGAGGATTTATCTTAAATGTCTCTGTTTAGGATGTACATGTACTGAAGTACATGCATGTAGAATTACACCAAAATATTGCTTGAAAAAAAAAATTGTTTTGTCA
Source organism: Eucidaris tribuloides (assembly GCA_001188425.1). NCBI lineage: Eukaryota > Metazoa > Echinodermata > Echinoidea > Cidaroida > Cidaridae > Eucidaris > Eucidaris tribuloides. Next base: position 85,743 of record JZLH01S0090663.1, on the reverse strand, counting down.
TCCATTACCCTAACATTTCAAAGTGAAAGATTGAAAAAAAAAAATGGTGCTTGAAATCATGCCGCTGTAATTGTGACATTGGCCCTACATTGTAAATTTGTAATTTGTCATCAAGTAAAGCCGTCCAATCAGTTGTCTACTACAGTTCTGATCATGGCAACGGGTGATTTAAGCATCACAACAGGACCGGCTCATTTTGTTTACCATTCATTTTTCCCACGTTTTTCTTAAAAAGGTCTAGAACTGTGAAATTATAAGCTGAGTTTGGCTGAGTTGTTTGTACAAAATATGATAATCATGTGATGTCATTAAGAACTTCATACATGTATTGAACATGAATTGAACAGTTCTTAAACAAGTGAGAAAAAGAGAAAAATATGTAGGGCCTATTGCCTAAATATCATCTTTACACCAACATTGATTTCACAAGGTGAAGGCCTATACATGTTTGAGTAATGGCATTTGTTTATTGTAAATGTTTCAGTGCATAATTGAATATTTATGTGAAAAGTTGTAAACATACATGTACATGTGTGCAGCCTATGATGAAAATGTCAAAAGTTGCATGTTGTGTACAGGTACAATACAATGTGAAAGTCTTTCACCTTGCATGTGAATAAATCTGTGAAATCATCACACTTTTTAAAAAAATAAATAAATCAGCAGCTTGGTAGAATTTATTCTGTTTAAAGATTCAAATCAGTTTTTAGTGTACATGTATCTGCAGCTGTTTTGAATCCACAGTCCATACACTGTGACATTACTCATATATCTAGGGGCCTCAATGTATAAACCACATTGTATTCTACCAAACCAAGGTTGCTGCGAAAAGCAAAACCGCATCTAAACAGCAAGTTGGCGGATAGGTCAAAGGTCCAGATTGTGCAATGCCGAAATACATTGTTGTGATTGCCACAAACAACCTTTGGACTCTGTTGTTTGCAGCCTACTGTATCAAGAAGTGCAGGATTGTGACTGTCAACTTCTGTTTGTTTGGTCATCTGATCAAAAAGTGCTTGTCCCGTCTTCTTCCCTTGGGTTCATGTGCTCACATGTTAATCCCTCTTATGTAACAAATTCAGTTGGAAATGTTCATGTGTGACATAAGACAGTATTCAGAAGCATGTGAAGGGATTTGCTGTAATATCATTGCAATGCCAAATGGTTGTACAGTGTATGGTATTTCTTTTAATTTTTCCCCCAATTATTATGCAATACCTCTTGTGTTATCGCTGCTGTCAATTTTCAATTTGTCTAGTCATACAGACAGTAATTGTGGCTCTGGGCAATTCAATACAAGAGGAAATATTCACAATTTGTAGATGAGATACAGTACATAATGTGCAGTACATTTCGCGTTGTTTTGTCAGAGAAGTCCTGTGTTTTACACCCTCTGAATTATTTAGGCTATACAGTACAAATGAAAAGAAAAGTGACTAAGAAAAACAGCTCTGAGGAATTTGTGACTTCCTTTGAAAGTAATATGCTGCAATATCTGTTGAAAAATAGGCCTATAGCCCTATACTGTACATGAACTTCACCAGAAGGCAAATTATTGGTGTAACGACAAAGTGAAATTTTGTTGGTAAAGGACACCAAAACCACCTATGACAGTGTCTTTTGTGTAATAGACAAATGATCAGATTTGTACACTTTTTCTCTGGTGAAAGTCATTTGGTGTGCAGGATGCATGCAAGAAGAATGGAAGATATGTGTATGGAATTTCGTGAAGATAGGTTTGATGATAGGAAAAAAAAAATGGTCTAGGAGGAAGACTAACCCCACGGATATCGTATCCAAATCTGGGGAGTGCAGGTTACGGTTTGACTTCTTTGGGGAAATGCTCGTTACCAGCGAAGCATTTTTCTGCCACTTGGTCGTTTTTCAGTGAACTTGTGTTGACAGGCTTATCAACAGGGTTTAACATAACCAAACAGGTGGCATGTCTGAGAAAAGGCATGCAGATGTTGGATAAAGCTGAATGATCTGTGTGTTTATGTGGGACTTGTTTACAAACAGAAAATGGAGTGGGGCTGCTCTATCATTCCCTCTGCTGTATGGCCACCTCAAAAAGCTAGTCATGTTGCTTACCTGTCCCAAATTATAGGCTAAACATTATTTGATTTGGAAGTACATGTAATTCAGCTATTAGCATCCAATCTAAAGCAGAATGATTGCGTGTACAGAGTATGTACACATGTACATGCCTAAGGCCAATCAAGTCTTCACAATTGAGTAATTATGGATAAAAATAGAATGCAAATTTTCTAATTGCGTGTTACAGGCTAATGATTGGATGTGTTTATTGCAAAATAACAATAATATGGGTGGCGAGTTTGAATGAACTGTACCCAACCCGATCTGTTTTGTGACTAACAACCATGGTTACTCACAGGAACGACACTGTTTTGAGTGATTGTTGACCCATAACTTGTGACTAATTGTATCCTAAATCGGATGTTCATAATCATACTCGCTGTAATTTCAAGGGAGAGAATCAATCCACCAAATTCAGCATTCATGGGGTGCAATCACGTGAAATCTTTTGCTGAAATGAAACCATACATAAGGCTCAGATATTTTAAATGCCACTTTACAGAATTGGAAACTAATTGCAAGGTAACAAACACTTGAAACTAGAAAAGTTGAGTGTCATTTTGAAGTGGCCATACTTCCAATTTTGCTAGGGGGAGATGACATGTAGTCCATGCTGATGACTAATTTCAAGAAAGTTGCCTGTAAAAGTTAAAAAGTATTCATTTTTACAACTCTGATACTTAGTCCATGATGTCCGTCAGATTATACCGTATTTGATTTGAAATTGCATGTGCCAACAATATTTTTCGTAGGTTGTCAAAATTTGGTGAATAGGGGATACTACTGATCCTCATTATCGTGAGGAATGTATGTACTCCTATTTTTAAATTCAATCAATAATTGATCTAGAATCCATCTTTGCAAGGCCAACATGTAGAGATCAAAATATGTGAAGATGGGGGGGGGGGGGGGGAGGGGGGAATGGCAAGCCAATCTTACACTCTACATCCTTGCACACATACATGTACATGTAGGCTAGTAATGACCATTGAATTGTAATTGTACAGTGCAATGATGTGACTTAGCCGCGTATGCTTACTACATGCACACGTACAATGTATGTTGCGCAAAAGAAAACTAGTTCGTCGTACATGTATATTTTCTGTGATGGCAACATCTCACCTGAATAGTCAGTCTCTTGGAGCCTGCAGAAACATACATTATTTAGCACATACAATTGTAGGCCTACAGTGTAATGTAAGAATTACTCGAGGTTTAAATTCATATTCATGCTTTAATTCAGTACCTGATTCGTTTGAGTGGGTGGATCCGATATGTACTGTACATATTCAGTCAAAAGAAAAAAAGTAAAAAATAATTAAAAATACCTGTTTGACTTGTCTTAACTATAGGTATCACATATAGAAGGAAAGCAATATTTCTTTTGAAAAAGTGACCAAATTAATTTCTTGTATTTGTAACTGATATATTGATAATGATGTGTGAAATAAATTTTTGTATGCATAATGCACATTCTTGTATGTTTCTGTGATCGTACATGTACAGGCATGATTCTGATTGCACATATTTTCAATAAAATAAAAAAAGTAATTAAGTTGTTATCACATTGATTGATATTCAAGCTTAATTTACTAGTGATTCATAACATTCTGAATTCTGACGCTATTTTTTGTGAGTTGTATAGCCTGTCATTTCAAATTGACATGCAATATACCAAAAAAATAAGAAAAGAAAAAAAAGACACACATCTTCAAGTTAACATTGTTAAATTGAGAAGTACATGTAATTCAAACATTTTTGTTGCATTTCATCGACGAAATAAACAGCTTTTATGGGTTCAAAGTTTTCTTTGTATTAGTTTTATCGCAATTCATCAATAGATACATGTTCCATGTTAGATTGCATTTTAAGTTCACTCATACAAATAGTTAACAGCCATGCACACGTCTAATTTTGGTTTGTGCACAGCGGGTGTACGTTTATATTTTTGTTATGTTCAATTCATCTTATCATGGAATTACAATTGGGTTTAAAGGGGGGGGGAGGTCTTAATTGCATTTACTGATCCCATATAAGTCTTAATGACTCATGAATATGAAATTCAAAATTTGAAGTAAAACAAACAGACTGAAGTGTGCTCTCTTGGCTTTTGGTCTGATATGATTGTCAGATAATATCTGAGGGCTTCCAATTCCATGTTTTTTGACGTATTGGTGTTAAGTGTTTACATGAAATTTTAATTGATATCAGATATATTCATTTTGCATTCCACGTCCAGTACTACAATATAATATATAGGCCTAAGATAAGAACATACATGCATTGTTAAGAGGCATGTTGTGAACTATATTTGAATATGTTCAAATGTAACATATGCATTTTTGGTGAAAGGAAATTGTGTTGATAGTAAGACTATTCCACCCTAAAGTTTGTTTCTACCCAGGAAAATATATTGATTGCATCTAAATTTAGTCCTTCAAATTACAAGTTTGTGTTAGTATTCAGTAGTTTATTTGCACTTCATCAATACATTTGAACACAATTTTGTACAGTATATACATGTACATAATGTGTCATAAAATCTGTTGTACATGTTCATGTAAAACAAACTATGGTTTTATTATTTACAGGGATGGGGTCATTTCCATTTCAGTGTACATGTGCAAGAAATTTTGAGATGATATGAAAATCTGTGGATAATAAGACTGGTAATATTTTTGCCTATTTCCTGTTCATCAAAACATGAAAAACAGGGCTATTTCAAACCTTGGCTGACTTGGCTGTAAATTGTTTTTTATTCAAAATTCTTGGGACAGTAGAACATGTGTTGAGTCACTTACAGTCCTGCACACAAGCTGATCAGCAATATCAGACTAACAGAAATTTGTGGAAGAGCACAATAACATACATGTACAGTACATGCACAAGTACACTGTATATGTATGCATCTTAGGGCCTGTTCAAGCGCTTTCGGAGGCGAACCGTACCTTACCGTACCGTGCCAACCCAATGCGTACCGTGCCAGAGTGGTTCATTTGCGAGTGTTCAGGCAAAAATGTGGGAAGCGTGCCTCCGAGGTACCAATTTGGTACATGTACACTTTACTCTCTAATCTGAGGGAATCACACGTTATTGCAGAATGCCTTCAGGTGCTTATCACGGTACGGTACGGTTCGCCTTGGCACGCTCTAGACCACATTGGGAGGTGGTCCTCCGTAGCACGCTTCTGGAGCGGTACAGTACGGTACGGTTCGCTTTAGGGGTGTTCAGGCGCCTCTGGCACGGTTCGGTACAGTACCGTACGGTTCGCTTCAGGAGAGTGCTTGAACAGGCTTAGAGAGTTACTTTACTATTGCGTTGTACATCGGCCTAGATACTGTACTTTTTAAATTCTGATGTCTTCTCTATGCGTATTTCACTTGTAAATCATCCAGGATAGTTTATTGGTTGCATACTTGCATAAGTTGCATTAGCCAATGTTTGTTAACATGTTTGTGCCTTTGTCGATTTATATTTCAACTCTACAGTATTTTTTGTGACAGCACATGTCAGGTAAAACCCGAGTTCAACCTTTGCCAGTTTTCTGTGAAAACAAATTTAGGTGAACAGGTTTTGTCATTCATAATTTCCCCCTTTAACATTTGTTTCAGTTTCTTTTCCTGTGAGTAACTGTACAGAAATACATCCATAGTTTTGTGTTTTCTAGAGCTTGTACACGTACACTATGCATGTTATGAATCAGCCTGGACTTATAGAGTCCTACATATCATGGAGAATATTTCAGACTTTAATTTACAAAGCTTTATTTTCTTGTAAATTTATCTACATACCTTTATGGACATGGGATATTTCTGTCACTACTTCATGTAGCACTAGTGTACAAATGTTAAGACGTTTTGATTTTTTGATAGTGTATAGAGTCCATCGACTTCTCAAGTTTTCACTTTATTACTGTATTAATTTATTTCAGCTCTTTCAACAGCCAGTGTCATTTAGGGATCTAAAGGTACTGTGTTAAATATCTGTTAACCCATTGAAGACGAGACATGAGATATCTCGTCTCGAGGACTATGGGAAATGTATGTTAAAGCAAAATCAAACCGTCTTCAACGGGTAAACTGCATTGTAATCCATTATCAAAAAGCAACATTAAAATGGATAGTTTTTCTTTTCAGAGATGTACAGGTAACATATACGGGGTAAATTTGTGAATATTGTATAATTACACAGATCATAATTATTTTTTTAATCGGACATTTGTCAGTGAAACATTTCTGTGATATTTATGTTTTTGCTTCTGTTCGCTCATTGTAGTGCAGAAAGAAAGTCTACCTTGCCAGTTCACAGTTAAATCGTGGGCCTATACAAAAAGAGTTTATTTATTTTTGTTAGTTTGGAAAGACAAATTGAAAGGATTATTTGTGTTGGTGTGTGATTGTAGGCATGGATGTTCAGTGTATGTGTGTACATATAGTGTGTTGGAGCATGTTAAGGTTAGAGGTGTTAGGCAGAAAGTTGTTGTGGTACTCTCAGTACATGTACTTTGAAAGGTTCAAATTCCTCTGTTTCTACATGTACATGTATTTTGTGGGAAAGAAGTTGTTACCCATTACCTGTATAATGTATAAAAATGTAAATTGCAATAGCATAGTAATTAGGTAATTGTCTCTGTATAATAGGGTATATGCATGTGTTACCCTTTGATAGTAAACCGATTAAGTGGAAACTGTGAGTTGATATCAATAAGAAAGTGAAAACTGTTTGACTTTACATATATTTTACTTGCTTAACAGGAGTACCCCCATTAAGGGCAGTGACATGGTTGGGAGAAATAAAAAATAATGCCACTAAAACCAAACTGGTTGAAAGATAGCCTACATGTATGGTAGGGGCCTATATACATCGGCTGGAGTGTATCTCTGGCTGGGAAGGATAGTATTGAATGTGTTTACTTAAGGAGATGAGCATGAAAATACGCAGGACTTTATTCTCTCGAGCCCGCGGGAGAAATTAATTCCATAGAAAACTACACAATAAATTTGTCTGTCACAAGCATACATACATGTACTAATGGAAGTACTTTTTAAATGAAGTCACACTTCTACAACATTTTCACAAGTAGAATTCTTGGCAATAGTTTACTTGATGCAGTAGAATAGTTTTACCGTCAAGGTTGAGGACTAAAACCCCAATCATGGTGCATTTTTTACGCTTTAAATGATACGCCATTTTATGCAGAGACCAGTGTGCTTCAGTATTCACAGAGTTATAAAGTAAACATTATAACTCTGTGGTAACAGTGTAGTTTCACAAGATTGCTTACAGCAGATGATATGATTACTGGTGTTTGTGTAACAACAGACAGACATGTACAGTAAGGATGATGTTGAAAAAGACGAAGTTTTCATCTGTCAACATATTTGCCTCCTAAGCTTTGGGGCATGATCAAGCAGCACGATGGTAGGAATAGGGCCAGGGGCAGTCGTGACGCGTGGTATTTCACTATCAGCGTCGTGCTGCATGCCGTCTCCATGAACTATGATGTGGTATGAACAGGCTCGAGCAGGCCACGGGAGTTTCTAGCGCCCAGCAAGCTGTTTGATTAAAACCAAAATCTGATATTTTGAATCAAGCTAAGCAACAGAGTTAGAAGAGGGACAACTGAAATTCCTTACCCCAAATTCACATGCCTTGCTGAAGTGAGCAAAAACGCCTTCATTTGATTTTTTTTTTAAAAATCTTCAATGCTGCCTGGTCTAACCAGGCACACGAGTAGCTAGCTGTCATTACGTTTGTGAACAATTGTTCCATTCTTGAGAATTTTACAAGTAAAATTTTGACGAAAAATCTGGTTTCCGAAGTTTCGTGGCTTAATGTACAAGAGTGTGCAAGAAACAGTCGAGTTCATGCCAAATTGGAGAATCAAGGTTTATAGTCACCCCAGCAAATGATGGAATTTTTGTCTAACCAGTAAATTATGGCAAAGGAAAAGGATCAAAGAAGGAAAAGTTTGGATGTATTTATTAGTATTGTGTGTGATGGCCAAGTTTTATTAAGTTCAGAATGATATTTGTGCGCTGTACAAGTTTTTAAAAACTCATAGACAATCAACAGGTCACCAGGAATGTGATAACACCTGCCTTCACTGCGCAAAACTGGGGTGTAAGATTTAACAGCCAAGGTGTTGCAACAATATGCAATTACGTGTACTGCGATAAGTGTTGATTTTTCACACCACCGTGTTAAAGCAATGCTTATTGTGTTTGAAATAATTTATTTTGTGCTTAAAACCGTATCCGTGGTGATAAAATTTTGCACCAATGTCTGGTATAATATATTGTGTACACACCATGGGTGTTAAAATTTAACACCCCGCAGTTTCTGTTTTATGCGTGCCACTATCTTCTTTTGGCTACAGGTTATTTGGAGTAATTTCGAGGTGTACATGTAAGCTGGTGCATGCTTAGATTTCCATGCTGTAAAAAAGTATAAGCATGTAGCATTATGTTACCAAGGTTTATTGTATATCTTGTATTTTAAACTCTCATTTTGTTTCTCACTGTGTACAGTTTGAATTTGTGTACATACATGTACGCATTATGTATATGTACTGATATACTTTGTTCAAAATATGTTAATGATAATTTCAAGAAGTTCCACTTATTTTGGCCAGGAAGAGGCACAAGAAAAAAAAACTAACAATATGTGAGAGTGTGATTGAAGGCTACAATTGTTGAGTAGCACATGTGTAACAGAAAAAAAAAAGTTAAAACATCATATGCAAGACCTTTATTCAAATACTTCCCTTAAAAAATAAGAAAAAAACTATTGAAAAAAAATAAAACACATTAATAGGAGAAAATAAAGAAAAAAAAAATCCTAATAAATAAAATTCTAGTTTGTGGATCTCTCATTAATGTAACCAGTGTGCTGTGGACCTGCTTCTGAACTTGTGAAATGTAACACGTACGATTCCATGGGCAGTGAAATACCTCTCAGGCATCAAGCAATTTCTCAAAAGTGGGGGGCATTGGAAGCAATCAGGCTCGCTGACGGCCCGGGGGGGGGGGGGGGGGGGGGAGTTGTAAGGGTGGTATATCGCACTTCCCTATGTTGGGAATGTTATCAAGAGTTTAACAAATCATGTTGATGGATGCTTGTCTTCAGTATTGGTTTGTTTCGCCCTAAATCGAGAAGAGGAGAAATATGTATGTCCCTCTGACTATTTGAATAGTTTGTGGTTGGGGGGGGGGGGGAATACACACCACCTCTAACACCCCCCCGAACAGAAAAAAACCAGCACAAGTCCCTGGGCACACCAGGGTAAAAATCATGGAGTTTGAAAACTATGGGGGGGTGGTCAATAACTGTCCAAAAAGCTACATTTATGGAGTTTACACTGCATTAAATACGTCGATTTTTCCTTATTTTAATATTTCGGGGGGTTGGGGGGAGGTAAGCTGCCTCACCCCACCATTTCTCTATCTCTTATGGCTTGTTGACTGCCTGAATCAGTACACCATTCTTTTTTCAGTCCTTGTAAATGAAGCACATAACAAGAGTGGGAAGCATACAAACCATGGAGGGTCCATGATCCAACACACATCCCCGGCCCCTCCGTTGCCCTCTGTCCCTACTCTTGAAGCAAACTTTTCTCCACTTATTTATTGGTTTAACCTTGTCACAAATGGGTTGGCAATGAATGTGACGTGAGTGAATTTATGATGAGATGTAACATGTAGTTTATATCTGTTCTGGTAAAAGATAAAGTGGTTTTGATTTACACACCGCGAAAGCAAGTTCTCAAATCAAATACATGTAGGCATAAAAGTCATTCATTATAATTAATTTAGAGATTACGCCATAGGCGACTTGAGGGAAAGTAGGGGTCTTCGCTTTGTGTAAATATGCAATCAAGTCCAATTCTGTTTGAATTTGAAGTTTTTGAACCCTTTTTGGGGTTGTGTTCATTGATTTTGTTTTGACCTTGTGTGTTTCTTGATTAGGTGGGTAGAAATGACAAATGTGTACAACGGCGTGCACATACACATACACACGCACACACATACATACACCAACACACCACACACATACACAACACACACGGCACACACCACAGTCCACACACAACAATAAAGCATGCACACACATACATACAGCCAACACACACGCACAATTGCAGCACACGACCCACCAAACACACACACGCACATACAGCGTTCACACACAAGCACACGCACAGCACACACAGCACGAGCTGGTCAACACACAACACACACACACCTTTACACACACAACAACACACACACACACACACACAACAGTCAAAGCTCACACTGCAGGTGGGATTATGTTTTGTAATTACCTTTGCTCCATCTAATATATTTTTGGACGTAATGTTAATTATGCAATGCCCCAATGCGTTTCAGAATTAGGCACTGTGCATTTTTTTTACCTAACAGTCTGGTCTAAATTAACGGGGCGACGACTTCAAGCATTTCCGAGGAAGGTTGCATGACGGATTCGCTCAATCTGGCCATGCTATGAAATTAATACAGCCTGTACCAGTTGATTTTTTTTTGGCCCACATGCACGACACAGACACACACACACACACACGACACACAACACAACCAGCCACACACACACAACAGCACACCACAGACACACACCACACACACACCAGCACACACACCCACACAAGACAAGACACAGACAGACACACACACACAGACACGCAGCAGCATCAACACACACACTAAATGATCATACATGCATGGCATACGGACTATACAGATTTAAGGGTCAATCGCGCCCTCCGTAAATATCGAGAAAATTTTTACTGAGTAATAAATATTGTGTGGGAGGTGAGTAATATACTTGTCTGCAATTTGTCTGTCAATACCTCGATGTCAAATTCGGTGAAGAGCCAATACATGAAAAAACAAAATAAACAGACAAAAGTATAAGTTAGGGCTTTTACCTCGGAAATACATTTTTGGTAAACATCTGGAAAATCTTTTGAGTGGGCAGGCCAAGATATTTTTTTTATTTGTATATCTGGTAATCATAAATGCTGGTAGCAATTTTTTATAAGTACAATATCTCATGTTTGTAGACGCTTCAATCCAACCGTCTGATCTTCGCTTGCAGCGTATTCTCTTTCAAAATTTAAGTTGCACTTTTTACAATGAACATGCACTTCAGAAAAAAAAAAAGCTGTTTAGCCAAGAACTTGTCGAATTCGAATAAAAACTGATGGTGTGTAATGAGATATATGTGGGGCATCGATGATATTATCTTGATTCATAAAGTTTGTGTTAAAATTTGGTGGTGGTGTAAGCCGCTCGCACCAAAAATCAAAAACGAAAGCTCGTGCAATAAAAATATATATGCAGTTGTTAACATAAACAACAGCAGTAGTTTTTGTGGTATATTGTTGAAACCAATATAGCCTGAGGGGGTTAATGTTTTGTCAAGGCCGCCTAAATCACAATAACACAAAAAAAATCTGTAGAATTGACGAATTCGTCGAACAGAATCAAACACAAATCGGAACGATTCCCAAGTTTAAATTTACACAATTGCAGACTGTATCATTGGTTCAACGCCGCTGGTATAGTTCCGCAGTAATGATAGGCACTTAAATAAAATCAGCAGTATAATTGGTCATAAGCGTTATATTTCATTCAAGAACCACCTTATGATATAAAAAGGAGTTGATTAACAATACTGACCATAAAACTGTTTATATGTCTTTGTGACTTTGGATATATTTTAGCAAATTGTACAATACACTTCAATGAAACCATTTACATAAAAATACAGCCATTACTAATTATAAGCGAACGTAAAATATACAAAACGAGCATGCATTGACGTAGAACGTGGTTCAAAGAATTTAGAAATGTCATGCATTTCTATTTGTGTGATCTTGTAAATAAATCTGTCACTTTTGGAACGCACACACAACAGCTAATAAAATACTTTGGCACATATCGAAGTCACGGAGTGATATATTTGACATTGAATAGAACAATTTATAAGTATGACACTCGACATATGCAGTAAATCCTAGGTCAACATACACAGCATTTTGCATATTTTTAATAGGCATTTCTGTAGAAACACTTCAACCGTTTTTACGTTCCCCTGGGTTACCTTTTCCTGTCACTGGTGCCCAGTATAGACATGTAATAAGTAACGCGTCA
>JZLH01S0090663.1:62597-73449 GCA_001188425.1 Eucidaris tribuloides | reverse complement strand
TTTGTGTAATAGACAAATACAGATTTGTACACTTTTCTCTGGTGAAAGTCATTTGGTGTGGCAGGATGCATCAAGAAGAATGGAAGATATGTGTATGGAATTTCGTGAGATAGGTTTGAATGAATAGAAAAAAAAAATGGTCTAGAGTGAAACTAACCCCACGGATATCGTATCAATCTGGGGATGCAGGTTACGGTTGACTTCTTTGGGGAAATGCTCGTTACCAGCGAAGCATTTTCTGCCAGCTTGGTCGTTTTTTCAGTGAACTGTGTTGACAGGCTTATCACAGGTTTAACATAACGCAAACAGTGGCATGTCTGAGAAAAGGCATGCAGATGTTGGATAAAGCTGATGATCTGTGTTTATGTGGGACTTGTTTACAACACAGAAAATGGAGTGGGGCGTGCTCCTATCATTCCCTCTGCTGTAGGCCACCTCAAAAAGCGTAGTCATCGTTGCTTACCTGTCCGCAAATTATAGCTAAACATTATTTTGATTTGGAAGACATAGTATATCAGCTATTAAGCATCAATCTAAAGGCAGAATGATTGGCGTGTACAGAGTATGCTCACTATGACTATGCCTAAGGCCAATCAAGCTTCACAATTGAGTAATTAGGATAAAAAATAGATGCAAAATTTTCTAATTCGTGTTAGCAGGCTAATGATGGGATGTGTTTATTGCAAAATAGACAATAATATATGGGGCGGATGTTTGAATGAACTGTACCCACTCCGATCTGTTTTGTGACTAACAACCATGGTAGCCAGCAGGAGCACACTGTTTTGAGTGATTGTTGACCCATAACTTGTGACTAATTGTTCCTAAATCGATGTTCATCAACATACTCGCTGTAATTTTCAAGGAGAGATCATCACCAAATCAGGACATTCATGGGGTGCAAGCACGTAAATCTTTTGCTGAATGAAACCATACATAAGGCTCAGAAATATTTAAATGCCACTTTACAGAATTGGAAACTAATTGCAAGGTAACAAACACTTGAAACTAAGAAAAGTTGAGTGTCATTTTGAAGTGCGCATACTTCCAATTTTTGCTAGGGGAGATGACATGTAGTCCCATGCTGAATGACTAATTTCAAGAAAGTTGCTGTAAAAGTTGAAAAAGTATTCCATTTTTACACGTCTGAACTTAGTGCCATGATTCCGTCAGAATATACCGTATTTGATTTGAATTGCATGTGGCCAACAATATTTTTCGTAGGGTTGTCAAAATTGGTGAATAGGGGATACTACTGATCCCATTATGGGGGGGCGGGGAAGGACGTGAGGAATGTATGTACTATCATTTTAAATTCAATCAATAAATTGATCTAGAATCCATCTTTGCAAGGCCACAAGTAGAGATCAAATATGTGAAGATGGGGGGGGGGGGGGGGAGGGGAATGGCAAGCCAATTCTTACACTCTACATCTGTGCACACATACATGTACATGTAGGCTAGAAACGCATTGAATTGTAATTGTACAGTGCAATGATGTGACTTAGCCGCTATCGCTAGCTACATGCACACGACACATTTTTTGGGTTTAAAAAATGCTTTTTTTGCGCAAAGAAAACGAGTTGGTCGTACATGTATATTTTCTGTGATGGCAACATCTCCCTGAATAGTCAGTCCTTGAGGGCCGCAAAACAGTATCATTATTTTAGCACATACAATTGTAGGCCTACAGTGTAATGTAAGAATTACTCGAGGTTTAAATTCATATTCAGCTTTAATTCAGTACCTTGATTCGTTGAGGGGTGGATTCTCGCATATGTAGCTGACAATATTCAGTCAAAAGAAAACAAGTAAAAAATAATTAAAAATACTTTTGACTTGTCTTAACTATAGGTATCACATATAGAAGGAAAGCAATATTTCTTTTGAAAAAGTGACGCAAAATTAATTTCTGTATTGTAACGGAATATATTGAATAATACTGTTGAAATAAATTTTGTATGCATAATGCACTATTCTGTATGTTTCTGTGATCGTACATGTACAGGCATGATCGAATTGCACATAATTTTTTTTTTGTGTCAAAAATAAAAAAAAGTAATAAGTGTTATCACTATGATTGATATTAAAGCTAAATTACACGTGATCAATAACATTGTCTGAATTCTGACCTATTTTTTGTGAGTCTGTATAGGCCTGTCATTTCAAATGACATGCAATATACCAAAAAAATAAGAAAAGAAACAAAAGACACAACCACCATCTTCAAGTTAACATTGTTAAATTGAGAAGTACAACATGTAATATCCAAACATATTTTGTTGCTTTCACGACGAAAATAAACTAGCTTTTATGGGTTCAAAGGCTATTTCTTTGTATAGTTTTATCGGCAATTCATCAATAGATTACAATGTTCCATGTTAGGATTGCATTTTAAGCGTCACATCAGTACAAGATAGATTAACAGCCATGCAACGATGTCTAAATTTGTTTGTGCAGCAGCGGGGTGTAGTGTTTAGTATTTTGTTATGTTCAATTATCATCTTATCATGGAATTACAATGTGTTAAAGGGGGGGGGGCTCTTAATTGCATTTACTGATCCCATATACAGTAACTTAATGACTCATGATAATATGAATTCCCAAAACTTGAAGTAAAACAAACAGAGCTGAGTGTCTCTCTTGGCTGTTTGGTCTGATATTGATTGTCAGATAACTATCTGAGGGCTTCCAATTCGCATGTTTTTTGACGTATTGGTGTTTAAGTGTTTAACATAAATTTTTAATTGATATCAGATATATCATTTTGCATTCCACGTCCAGTATTACAATATAATATATAGGCCTAAGATAAGAACATACATGCATTGTTAAGAGGCATGTTGTGAAACTATATTTGAATATGTCATAATGTAACATATGCATTTTGGTGAAAGGAAATTGTGTTGATATAAGAGCTAATTCCACCTAAAGTTGTTTCTACACAGGAAAATAATTGATATTGGGCAATCTAAATTATTTAGTCCTCAAATTACAAAGTTTGTGTGAGTATTAGTAGTTTAATTTGCGCACTTCATCAATACTTGAACACAATTTTGTAGCAGTAATATGTACATGTAATAATGTGTCATAAAATCTGTTGTAACATGTATCAGTAATATAATGGTTATATTAGCGAGGTGGGTCATTTCCATTTCAAAGTGTACATGTGCAATGAAGATTTTGAGATGATATGAAAATCTGTGGATATATAAGACTGTAATATTTTTGCCTATTTCCCTGTTCATATCAAAACATGAAAAACAGGGCTATATTGTTTCAAACCTTTTTTTTTTTTTGCAAACGTTGAGGAAATGTATCAAGTAATTGGGGCCTGAGTCGCTGCGTACCTTTTTAAATTCTGATGTCTTCTCTATCGCGTGATTGCACTTGTAATCATCCAGGATAGTTATTGGTTGATCTGCATAAGTTGCATTACCAATGTTTGTTTGACATGTTTGTGGCTTGTCGATTATATTTCAAGCTCTACAGTATTTTTTTTGACGAGCAGCATGCAGGTAAACCGAGTTTCACCTTTGTGCCGTTTCCTGTGAAAACAATAAAGTAAAGTGACATGATTGGGGGAGTCCTCAACTTGCCTGATACTACTCTAGAATCAAGTAAACTATGGCAAAGGTTTCTCGCTGAAATCTTTAGTCAAACGTTTAGCCATTTCTAAAACTAAACAATGTTAATATCTACTAGGTAGCAGGAACCTGCTTGTGTGGCTCTCTGAGGGCTTTATTTTTATCCTACACCGCAGAAGAATAAGATACATCCCTAATGTTTATGCGGAGATTTCTCCTTAATAAAACAAATACAGACAAATCCTCCCAGGTGGAGATCCACATCTGCTAGGAACAGCTGGAATATATTTCAAACTCATTTGGGCTTCTTGGGCATTTTCAAGTGTCCCCTAATGATTGTCACTAACGCTTTAAGGTGAAGCAGGTTTCGGGTGAACAGGTTTTGTCATTCATAATTTCCCCCTGTAATATATGTTTCAGTTTCTTTTCCTGTGAGTAACTGTACATGTACATGTCATGTACATGTATTTCTCCATAGTTATGTGTTTTCTAGAGCTTGTACACATACAGTACATGCATGTTATGAATCAGCCTGGACTTACAGTGTCCTACATGTATCTGATACCATGGAGAACATTTCAGAATTTAATTTACAAAGCTTTATTTTCTTGTCAATTTGTCTACCTTTTTGGACATGGGATATTTCTGTCACTACTTCATGTAGTACTAGTGTACAAATGTTAAGACATTTTGATTTTTTGATAGTGTATAGAGTCCATCGACTTCTGAAGTTTTCACTTTATACTGTATTAATTTATTTCAGCTCTTTCAACAGCCAGTGTCATTTAGGGATCTAAAGGCACTGTGTTAAATATCTGTTGACCCATTGAAGACGAGACACGAGATATCTCGTCTCGAGGACTATGGCCTATGCTATGGGAAATGTACATGTATGTTAAAGCAAAATCAAACCGTCTTCAACGGGTAAACTGCATTGTAATCCATTATCAAAAAGCAACATTAAAATGGATAGTTTTTCTTTTCAGAGATGTACAGGTAACATTATATACGGGGTAAATTTGTGAATATTGTATAATTATACAGATCATAATTATTTTTTTAATCAGACAAAATTGTCAGTGAAACATTTCTGTGATATTTATGTTTTTGCTTCTGTTCGCTCATTGTAGTGAGAAAGAAAGTCTACCTTGCCAGTTCACAGTAAAATAGTGGGCCTATACAAAAAGAGTTTATTTATTTTTGTTAGTTTGGAAAGACAAATTGAAAGGATTATTTGTGTTGGTGTGTGATTGTAGGCACGGATGTTCAGTGTATGTGTGTACATATAGTGTGTTGGAGCATGTTAAGGTTACAGGAGTTAGGCAGAAAGTTGTTGTGGTACTCTCAGTACATGTACTTTGAAAGGTTCAAATTCCTCTGTTTCTACATGTATTTTATGGCGAAGAAGGTGTTACCCATTACCTGTATAATCATAATGTATAAAAATGTAAATTGAAATACATGTATTTGGTAATTGTCTCTGTATAATAGGGTACATGCATGTGTTACCCTTTGATAGTAACCCATTAAGTGGAAACGTGGAGTTGATATCAATAAGAAAGATGAAAACTGTTTGACTTTACATACATGTATATTTTACTTGCTAACAGGAGTACCCCATAAAGATTGGGTATTATTGCACGTCAAAAAACAATCTAATGAATCAATCAGCTGAAATCATATCCAATGGAAGATTAATATAAATAAACACCTCTATAGAGACTTGGGAGTAAAATATGAGTTTGGTTAAAATCTGCCGGTTAAACTTCATCTTTTTCCATTGCTCAGGGAGCAAATTTAAAAAAATCCGGCTGACGTCAAACGTGCACGTGCCGCTTCCAAATGGTCCGATCAGCCGTTAGCCAACGGTCGCGCAGGGATAGCCGATTGACCAATCAGGCGCTCCGCTCGGTCTTTGCTCGGCCACAATAAACTGTGATTCGCATTTTTGAGCAAAATGAAACCCACAGAAAGAACAACATTTTGGTAACATGTCCGTTATTAGTTTTTCTTCATAAATAACAACAATTCATGACTATGTATCTCAAACTTTCAAACACACATTGTAAGTACTAAACTACCGTTTGGTATGATAATGAAGCGAATAACGGACTTGCACATCCCTGCAAATCAATAACCCAATCTTTAAAGGCAGTGACATGGTTGGGAGAAATTTTAAAAATGCCGCTAAAACCAAAGTGGTTGAAAGATACATGTATGTTGTTAGGGGCCTAAATACATCGCCTGAGAGTATCCCTGGGCTGGAAGGATTTGTATTAATGTGTTTACTTAAGGAAATCGAGCATGAAAATACAGGACTTTATTACTCTCGCAGCCCGCGAGATTAATTCCATAGAAAACTACACATAAATTGTCTGTCACAAGACATACATACATCGTTACTTAATGACATACTTTTTAAATGAAGTCAACTTCTACAACATTTTCCCAGTAGAAGTTCTGCATACATTAATACTTGAATGTAGAATATTTACCCAAGGTTTAAGGACACCCCAATCAGTCCATTTACTTTCAAAATGATACCCCATTACCAGAGACCAGTGGCTATCACCGAAAAAGAAAACTTTATAACTCTGGTGGCACAAAGTGTACTTCAATGTATGCTAGTTGCTATCGCAAGAAAGGATACGTGTTGGAACGAACAGACATACATGTCAGGTGCCAGTTTCCGATTCTCAAAACGCCAAATTACCCCAAATTACCGGCCAAAATTCATGAAAAAACCAATCGATTTATGCATTTACGGCAGCATAGCATAGATTTGGTTAGAAATAACCGTGTAATCAATTATAACACCTTTGAAACCTCTGGCTGGCACCGAAAAATTGAGTACCGCGGTACGCGACAGATTTCACGTTAAAATACATGCACAGCCGCTACTTTCGATCCTCTGTGCAGCAGATATTACGACTGAAATCCCCAGAAAATAGGTTTATAATATTTTTATGATTCATGAAAAAGCCAAAAAACAGCCAAAAAAGACCGTTGGTCCGGCATCTTTGAATCTTTCCCGCGCCAAACGATGCTATAAAAAGGATCCAAAATTTAGTGTTTGCCGGAAAAAGCCAAACTGAGTCCAACCCTGATACATGTCATAAAAGGATGATGGTGAAAGACAGAGGTTTTCATCTGTGCACATTATTTGCCCTTCCTTACTTGTGGCATGATCAAGCAGCACAGATGGCAGGAATAGGGCACAGGTCGTGACCCCGTGGTATTTCACTACAGCTGTGTGCTGCATGCTGTCTCCATAAACTTTGATGTGGTATGAAGGCTGAGCAGCAAGGGAGTTCTACCCCAGCAGCTGTTGAGTGGTAAAACCCAAATCTGATATTTGAATCAAGTTAGAAGTTACAGAGTTCGAAAAGGGACAACTGAAGTTGCCTTACTGAAGTCACATCCCTGCTGAAGTGACAAAAACCTCATTTGATTTTGTTTTAGATCTTCATGGCTGCCTGGTCTAACACAGCAACAGTAGGCTAGCTGTCATTACGTTGTGACATTGGCTCCATTCTTTGAGATTTTACAAGTAAAATTTTGACAAAAATCTGGTTTCGTAAGTTTCTGGCTAATGTACAAGAGTGCAAGAACAGCCGAGTTCATGTCAAATTGTGTATCAAGGTTGTGTCACCCCAGCAATGATGTGATTTTGTCTACAGTATTATGCAAAGGAAGGATTCAAGAAGGAAAGTTTGATGTATTATTAGTTTGTGTGTGATGGCCAAGTTTATTAAGTTCAAATGATATTGTGTCAGCTGTACAAGTTTAAAAACTCCATAGACAATCAACAGGTCACAGGAATGTGATAACACCTGGCTCACTGCAAAAACTGGGGTGTAAGATTTAACACCAAGGGTGTTGCACAATATGAATACATGTACTGGAAAAGTGTTGATTTTTCAACACCCATGGTGTTAAAGCCAATGCTCTTGGTGTTTGAAATAATTTGTTTTGTGTTAAAATAGTATCCGTGGTGATAAAATTTTACACCATGTCTGGTATCTATATTGTGTAACACCATGGGTGTTAAATTTATCACCCCAGTTTCTGTTTTATGTGCCACTTCTTTGGCTACAGGTTATTTTGGAGTAATTTCAGGAGTACATGTACTGGTGCATGCTTAGATTTTCATGCTGTAAAAAGTATATATGTACATTATGTTACCAAAGGTTTATTGTATATCTTGTATTTAAACTCATTTTGTTCTCCTTGTGTACAGTTTTGAATTTTGTATTACATACATGTACCATTATGTATATGTACTATAACTTTGTTCACTATGTAATGATAATTTCAGAGTTCCACTTATTTTGGCCAGGAGAGGCACAGAAAAAAACTTCTACAATATGTAGAGTGTGATTGACCTACGATGTGAGTAGCAATGTGTAACAGAAAAAAAGTAAAACATCATATGCAAGACTTATCAAAATACTTCCTAAAAAATAAAAAAAACTATGAAAAAAAATAAAAACACATTAATAGAGAAAATAAAGAAAAAATCCTATAAATAAAATCTGTTTATCCTTCATATGTAAAAGTGTGTCTTGACCTCTCTGAACTAATGAATACACAATTCCATGGCCAGTGAATACCTCTCAGGCATCAGCAAGTCCTCACAAAAGTGGGGCATTGAACAACATCAGAACCCCTCCTAACCCCGGGGGTTGCAAGGGGGAATCACTCCCATTGGGATTTATCAAGTTTAACAATTCAATTGATTGAGGCTGTGCTTCATATTGTGTTCCTAAACGAGAAAGAAAATATCAAGTCCCTGACTTGAAAGTTGGTTGGCCGGGGACACCTGACCCTACACCCCCCCCCCAACAGAAAAACCCACCATCAGTCAACCTCGCGCAGCACCAGGGTAAAACTATGGAGTGAAAACTAATGGGGGGTGCAAAACTGTACCAAAGTGGAAGCTACATTCAATGATTACAACTGCGAAAACTCGATTTTCCACTTAATTTAAAACATTTTCGGGGGGGGAGGATATGCCCACCCTACATTCATACCTATGCTGTGACTCCTGATCAGTACACATTCTTTTTCAGGCCTGAAAAGAACACAAACAAGAGTGGGAACATCTCCATGGAGGTCCATGATCAAACTCTTGTCCCTACTCCTCTGGCAAACTTTTTTACTATTATCTTAACTGTCAAGCAAAATGGTTCAGGATGTGAGTGATAATATGAAGAGATACATGTATTTAATCTGTTCTGTAACGAAAGTGTTTTGATTACAACCACCCAAAAATCCCCCGCAAGTCCTCATCAAATACATTAGGATTAAAACAATTCAATAAATTAATTTAGAGATACCATAGGCGACTGAGGAAAGCAGGGGTCCTTGCTGTGTAAAATATCAAATCAAAAGGCAATCTTTGAATTTGAGTTTTTGACGCCATTGTGTGTTCTTGATTTCGTTTTTGACCTGCGTTCTTGATTAGGTGGGTAAATGACAAATGCGTACAACCTGCACATACACATACACACCACACACATAACATACACCAACAGCACACACACAGTACACATACACCAACACAACACGCACACACACACACACACACACACACACACACACACAACACACACCACATAAGCATGCCACACACATACATAGCACCAACACACACCACAATTGGCACACACGCACACCACGCCACACACACACCACACACACCACACACCACACACACACACAGACACACACAGCACACAACACACACACACACACACACACACACAAACACACACACAAACAGTCAAAGCCACACTGCAGGGTATATGTTTTTTGAAATTACCTCTCCATTCTAAATATTTTGGACGATTAATATGCATGCGCCCACGCTTTCAGAATATAGTAAACTTGGGTCAATTTTTTTTTTACCTCCAGCTGGCAAAAACGGGGCAGACTCAAGCATTTCCAGGAAGTTTCATACGGATTGCTCAACTGGCCAGCTATGAATTAATACCATTGATTTGCCCACACACAGACACAGACACACACATCACACACACAACAACACACACACCACACACTAGACAAAGACACAGACAACACACACACACACACACACACATCAACACACACACACAATGATATACATGCATGCATACGATATAAGATTAAGGTCAATCCCCTCAGTAAATTAATCGAGAAATTTATACCTGAGAAAAATATGTGTGGGAGTGAGATATAATACTGGTCTCAATTGCTGCCAACACTCGATGTCATTCGTGAAGAGGCCAATAACATGAAAAAACAAAATAAACAAGACAAAAGTAGAAGTAGGGCTTTACCTGAATACATTTGTAAACTCTGAAATCTTGAGGCAGACCAAATATTTTTATTCGATAGTCTGATAATCAAATCTGTTACATTTTTTAGTAGCACAAATCTCATCTTTGTAGACCTTCAATCCAAACCGTTGATCTTCCTTCAGCGTATCTTACAAAAATTTAAGTCCCTTTTACATGAACATGCACTTCAGAAAAAAAACTGTTAACCAAAGAAAACGGTCGAATCATAAAACTGATGTGTGATGAATAATGGCATCGATGATATATCTGATTCATAAAGTTGTTATTTAAATTTGTGTGTGTAAGCCCTCGCACAAAATCAAAAAACGAAAGCCGTGCATAAAAAAATAATATGCCTTAGACAGACAACAGCAGATTTTTGTGTAATGTGAACAAATACCTGAGGTAAATTTTTTGTCAAGCCCCTAAATCACAAATAAACACACAAAAATCGTAATATTAGCAATTCCCCGTCGAACAGATCAAAACACAATCGAACAGATTTCAAGTTAAATTGTAACCACATTGCAGACTTATATCATTGTATCAACGCCGCTGGTAACCATAAATGAAACACTTAAACAAATCAAAGCAGTATAATGTCATAACTAATCAATTCAAAACCGACTAGATATAAAAAGGAGTTGGATTAACAATATGACCAAAACGTTATATGTTGTGATCTTTGATTTTTCGCAAAATTGTACAATAACATTCAATGAAACCATTTACATAAAACCTACAGCCATACAATATACCAAAAGTAAAATATACAAAACGACATCATTGACGTAGAACGTGTTCAGAATAAATGTCATGGGCCATTTCTATTGTTGATTCTTGTAAAATCTGTACACTTTTTGGACGCGCACACACACAAAAACAACTTCACTTTCGAAGTCACGGTGATATATTGACATTGAAAAGTACAATTTATAATAT